>DVRM01000184.1:0-11827 GCA_018232405.1 Junonia genoveva | reverse complement strand
GTCAATGACGTCGAAATTTATGATTCTTAAAATTTTAAAGTTAAATACATTAATCAATTTTCTTACAAATCAAGTATAATGCAAATATGATCTATCATTTGTAACATTGATCAGACGGTTTAGACTTTAACATGCAATCTTAATCTCAAGTCCTCTTTTATTATATAATCTGTATTTTTTTAATCTATGCATTGAAGAAGTTGAAAATGGTTGTGCTTTATCGTAGAGTTTATGAATGGGGGAATATAAAAGTTTTGCGATTGGCAAGGTGCCAGCTGTTATTCCGGGCGGGCGGGCGCGCGCGCAGGCCCAGTCTCGCGCCGCGGGTCCGCCGACAACGAGCCTCTCGTTCACGCCTCACGTCCGCGTTTACCTTATTACTGACTGTCGGCTGAGGACTGATGTCTCTTTATGCACTTTCATATACAAAATATTTACCATAGTAAAAAAATAAAGCAGAAGTTTTAATTCACGTTCCCGTAATATTGCTCTTAACTAATTTTAGAAGACATGTAGCTCATGTATTCTTATAAAATACATGACAGGTGTTTCGTTACTTTCCAAATACTCGATGACATTTTGAAGAAGAAACAATGAAAGGTACCTAACTAATAAAGGGACTTTGTTTTGCGTACCCTTGATGCAACAAAGCGGCAATAATAATAAAAAATAAACACTTTTTGACATAAAAGTATGCTTGAAATATCAAATATTTTTATATTGGTATATAAAAAGATTAGTAGTATGTTCTTTTAAATTATCGAGTAATAAATGTAACATTACATAAAATACTGATGGTTGGTGCTACTGCCAGTTACCAACCAAGAAAAAGTGAAATTAAAGTTACAATTACGTATGTGTATCTGGAACATGTAGTCTTAAAAACCAACGAATTTAGTTTTTAAAGTCGGTCATGTCATGAGTAAAATCCTAGTAAGGAAATAATCTTGTTATTGTCTCGGCACGAGCGTAAGTACAACTAGCTTACATAACGGAACGACGACTCCGTGTAATATCTACCATCTTTACTGAAGGTGGTTGTATTATGTATTCTTACAGAAATATAACATATTGAAATTGGAAATCAGTTGTAATTATGTAATGTATCATATCAAATTAAACCTTGTATCGCATATACATATACGTTTCGTTTGCGGATTCGTTTGTAATGCCTTAATAGGGCGTTATAGTAGTAGGCCCTTGTTTGAATTTAGTCACAAGGTCGTTTACTAAATAGTAGTTACGGCAAACACAGAGAGGTGACCCGTCTATGGTACTGATGCCAGCATATTGACGACATCCTTATTTTTATTAGCGCTTTGACGAGTGCGTCGACCGTGCCGCCTCCACAGCTGAACTGTGCGTGTGGCCTCGGTATCATTTCTATTTCTATAGGTCTTTGGCAGTAAATGTGTTATTATTTATATTATGTATTTCAATTGCGCTTGTTAGTAGTAGGTACGTACGTTCAATTATTTTGTCAATCATTGTCCTTAGTGCGTACTACTTCGATTCAATTTGCAATGAAATTTAATTTCAACGTTTAGTTATGATAGGGTATAGTTATCATGTCTATATTAAAATAAGTTCTAGAAATACTTTTGTTTAAATACATTAAATAACGGGGGTAAATATCGTATAAAGCTAAACAATAAAATCACCTTTTCAGCTATTTGCTATCGATAGCGTCGCTCACTATTATCGAGTTTTATGACGTTTTTCTCATTATCTAGTATCTAGATTATAACATAAATGATTATTAGGGAAACAGTTTTAAGTGCACGTACACAGACTCGGCGGTGGTTGTGAATTTGTTTATATTTATGCGACTGTTCAACCCTTCGGTGTCTTTGTTGGCGGCGGCGGAAGATCGTGTATGTGTTACTATGAGTGAGAGGCGATCTCGGCCGCGACCACGCCGGCGCAACGAGCTGCACGACAAGCAGCAGGATTTGTTATTTGCTTGGAGTGACGGTGAGTTCGATCAATGTCAAGGAAAAGTTTTGATCTCGGTATCAGAATACGGTACGGTAATGGACGGTATTTGTTTCATTTTAAGTAATGCAATACCTGTTGCTATTTGTATTTTACATTTTATCCAACATTTAAGACAAAGTTGTTTAAATACATATGTTTGTTTATACAGTTACATTGCAATTTGGTATAAAATTACGAGCGTCAAAAATGATGGCTGCATCTTTTTTTTCTGTCATGTGATAATTCGATTGTGGTACACTTGACTGATAATAAATATTATAAACGAATTTGAATGCTTGAGTAGATATCGCACAAGTGGTATCTGTTTATATCTTTGAAGATTTATTTACCTTATTCTAAGTTAATACGACGATTTTATCATAACGGTGTGGATAATGTGAGTTTAACCTAGATTTTTCAAAGAAGCCGCAGTAGTTCGACGTAACAAGACTTACTAGTTAATTTCTTGTAATCGCAGTCATTAGTCATGACTCGCAAAGTTTGTTGACAGGATTCGATACGTATTACGATTACGTAGCGCTGATTTTTTTGTTTCTATAAATATTAAAATTATTCGGCTAATCTGAAAATAATTTAAAATCTATACTCATTTGATCTTATCGTTCTATATTTTTATATCATAAATTACTTTTACAATATAATTGAGAGGTTGTCACTAGTTATAAATTGTGTAAACCAAATCACAAAAATGTGAAAATCACATCATTTTAAACTCTAGTTCTAACTCTTACAATACTCGTTTAATTTTACAGTCACGAACTCATTTAGTTTCTGTTCATGTGCTAAACGTTGCTCGACTACGCTAATGTGACAAAGACTTGCCCTGAAGTCTTAGAAATTGCATCTCTCGGTTACTTTAGAAAGACATATAAAATTGCAATAGCTAGCGCCGATCCTGTGCCGGATGACGTACGCATTGATTCAAGGAACGCGAATAGAATACGAATATAGTTTTACCGTTCTGATTATACTTCGGTTATATTGAACGTACCTTATGTGTAACCAATGTTGCCTTAATTACAGTTACGCTTTTTATGCCTTTCAATTTTCAAAATATTTTTTAAAATTTTCCCAACTATTATTTTAATTTGCCGTGTCTTTTTATATATCTTTACTGTTTGTAGGTTTAATGACCTTTTACTATTCTATTATTTAAGTTGAGCCTCGAGGGCTCCAAATAAATTTGATCATGATCCTGTTCCTACGAACAAGAGAACAAAAACTTTTTTGCCGTCATTCAATTCATTCGTTTTGATTTTAAGTAGGTACAAATTATAGTCAAGTTGATTTTGAAAAAAAAAGGCATATAGTTTGTATAGTACAAATAAATCGTGTGCTTATCATTTAGGATAATTTGCATAGCTACTCAGACTTGAATTTTAGCATCACGTGGCATAATGTATCTGTTTAACAAAACCTAATATATCACAGTCACGTTCAATAGAAGGGCACTTTGGAAGCAGTTAATAAAATTAAGTTTGACTTTTATTATAAGATTCGGGTGTTATTCGAAATGTAATTGGAGTTGGGGTGTGGGTTGTCTCCGTCCCTGCAGATGGCGCGGTCAGTCGTTTGCACCGACTCACTATCGATTCTGTCTGCTCCATAGTGAGTGCAATCTGTAGACACGGTACATAGACTAGGTATATACATACTCGTACATATCGCATTCCATTTAAGTTCATTCCGTTTCTAGTCACGACATATCATTTAAACTTTGCTTTCTCATTTGTTTGTTATGGCATTCAAAGAATTAAAGTTAAAGAGAAAATATGAGTTCACCTCATACAAGGACTTATAAAAACAAACACGTACTTCGTTAATAAAATTTAAAATGTAGTGAAATTCTTATTTTATTATGTTGTGATGATTGATTTGAAATAAATTTTAATCATATAATATTTTGGCCAAGTGCTGTCTTCAATTTTCTCTTATAAAGTTTTATTAATTTCATTATATTTAGATATAAAACCAATCCCACAAAACCTGGCTTAGTTCTACTAACCAAAATTTTAAAAAGGTAATAAACTGCTTATTGTATTACACATTTTGTTAATACCTTAATTTCCAAATATTATTCAACTATTTCTAATAAAATACTGGCGTTGAAATACCTACAATACGAAGATGTTGGTCAGTCAACATTATGATAAGTTTGAACAACTGTTAATGCTGTTTTATTTTGTCTACAGAGCTGTGCAATAGCGAGGAGGTGCCCGAGGTAGAGATAGTCAGCCTTCTTCAAGAGCATATTCCAAAATATCGCCTCAGAGCTGACAGCCTCACACAATTCGGAGGTAACACTGAAAATTGTGATACTACCTACATTTACAATTCAGATACTATAACCGTTAGTGAATAATATGTATGGAGTATGGAAATCTGTCCTGAATTTATATTGGAACATGTCGTTCTGACGTGATTTCCTATCGCCGTTCTTCGAAAGTGTGCGTTTTATAAATGGCGGATTTTCATAGTACCTGTATCTTTATAATAATAATGTGCATTTGAATTTTAACTTTTTTATTTTCAAGATTAGGTATTCCTATATCATTTTATTTGGAATAAGTTTCCTACAATCTTTTAGCTTTTGAATTTAGACAATGAATTTATGTGGAACAATTCATATCATTTGATACAGCAGGCTTACGATTATCCATCTTAAAAATATTAGCTTTCTATGTAAATATATATTTTACATGGATACATCTTATCTTAACATTAACATATACGTATTATTACTTAAATTATTTTTTATTCTAACAAGTAAAATGCAACTTTATAGAGTATCTTAACTTTCGAAATTCAATATAAAGTGATAACTGCATAATTTATATCATACAATTGTTTCGTGGGAATCTTGTGTTTGTAAACCGAATACCATTTAGTATATTCTCGTACTTCGTATATTCAGCTGGGTTACGAACTTTTTATTTGTGTTGTGTAACGCTATTTGCCTTAAACCGAAGTAATCACAACCTAAGTGCCCATAGAAACGAATCGTGTTTAACCTAACAATAAGTGGAATCGATAGACGATCGCCATGATCCCTTTCTCCAAAATGTCAGTCAAAGTCAATGAATTTATATTGTATATAAGTGAAACTTACTGTTTATATTAAACCGTTTCTTAAATGTCATAGCTGGCGAGTGTAGTAAGTAAAAACAATTTATATATAGGTTAAAAGATCCACATGCCGGTTGTTTGGTAGTCGCTACATAAATTCTAGCACATGACATATTAATGTTTCTATTCTTAGCTATTTTGCACCAGGTCCTATATTTAAAAGTGTGCACCTGCCCTACTTTTACCAATTAACGCACATCTGTAATATAAAGTACGAAATGATGTCTAGTAATGTGATTTATTATTGAATTTTTCGCGTTCTTACTTTTTTCTCTTAAATTTTTTTGCTGGTTTCAAGTATTGTAGATATTTCATAATTATTTCCACGTAGCATTATCTCTAGACTTAAATAATGAAAATTATATAATTACAGGTTTATACATATGGAAATGTAGGTTTTATTTTACATCACTGCGTGTTTAATAAAGCGAAAGCGTTGTTTCATAATATGGTATAAAAATAACTCAACCTCCGAAACATTTTTGTGATATTGTTTTTCATATTTGCATTAACACAATCGGGTACGAACAATAGCTTATTTCCTCTAGATGCGTCGTGTTCTCAGAAAACACATCAAACGTGCCATTTTTGAAAGAAGACGTAATTCTGCAATTTAACATTTCAATTGACACGGCCTTCAGCACAACGCTCGAGAAGTTTTTGCGCGAATTAATTGGATTCACAACAAAAAAAGTGATCGTAAATATAAATAACAAAATGTAAGAATTAACAAAACCACCTGAAGTATAAATTATCATATATCTAAATTAACATTATAAAGAGATAAAATTTGTTTTGTATGTATGTGTATGTAGTAAACTACTGGTTCGATTTTGAAAAAAAAATCTGTTTCATGTAGTGCCTTTATGATTATAGGAAGATTATAAATTATATAAATTACGCTATCAACTCATGAGCAAAGCATTAGGACGAGCAAAAAGCGCGAGTGAAACCGCGCGGCGCATTTAGTGTATACCATTTTTTTACGTCTTTAATTTCTCATTATAGTCAACTATCGTTCTTGGTGTAGGTAACTATAGTTAACCGTGTCAATTCATTATGTATATTAAAGAGGATAGTATTTTAATTTTGTACTAAGAGAAGCGCGCTTTCTCATGTTTTCTCTCTGTGTTTCATTAAATTTATTAACTTCGAGAGTTCGAGCTAACTTTCATGTATAACGTTAAAAGTAAATTGACCATTATTGACCTTTCATATAATTATGCATAAGCCACAAAAATCGAATCATATATTGAACTAAGTAATTATAGTGTAATACAAAAATGAAAGAGTCGTGAGAAAGTAAAAGTAATTATTGAGGACACAATCAGATCACAGTAATAGTATCAGCAAAATGTGCTACTTTTCTTATCAGTCTCTCAATATTGGTTTTGCTAAAATTAAATAAAATATAAATTAAGCCTATTTAATAATTATATATTATCATCTATTTAATAATTGTATTACAAAAGATCGTTGTCGTTATAGTCTGATAGAATTATAAAGACATACTATGACTTATTATTTAAAGTGAGCAATGCACCCATTTCACAATTATGCAGAGATAAAGAAAACGTCTTAATTGTAGTTAATATTACCGCCGAAACTATCGTACTCTTACACTGTTCTGTCCTAGTAAGTGTAAGGCGCGGTTTCCGGCGCCGGCGTCGTCCGATTACGCTATAAATAATGGTGTCTCATCGCAAGAGTCATCGTCCGCTGACCAGAGCGCATTCCCGACCGGTCTCCTGCGTGCCATCTGTCAACTGGCTGCAAGTTCTAGCGTGCCATTAGCAGGCCTATGGTATTGCAGGAATCCCATAATGACTTCTCGGCGATATTCTCTGGTGCCGTATGCATCACGTCGGATATTAAGTTTTATTTACGATGCTATATGTTTCTGATATGCCTTGGTGCATAATGAATGTGCGTAAAAACCGTGTTACTTATTTTGGTATTATTAAATAACAATTTCATTCAAGCGTGTGTTTATTTTGGATGGCCTATTTCTTTAAAAAATAATTTTGCTTTTGCTTGTCTTATTTTTACGACAAAAATAGCCGGTAATTCTTTGGGTTCCAACATCAATATTTATCTATATTAGCCGTTTCAGCGTGAAAAGTTAATAAACAAACAGAAGATTATTTTCGTATTTCGTAATATTCGTTTTATTGTTTCAAATTCAACAAATCAAAAAGCCCTTCATTCATAACTATGTTTTAGATTTAAGAAAGACATTTGAACAACGATTAGTATCTGTAGAGATAGATAGAGCTCTCTGGAAGCACAAAAATACAAATCGAAATGAACTTCAAAGGCCGGCCAGTTTACTACAACCGTAGAATGCCGTAGATTAAGTCACGTGATATCAGAAACAGGAACGGACTGGATTGAAAGTGGACGGGGAATGTTGTAGGTGTGATTCAGAGCTCCTCTAACGTAGCCGCTTCCATGTTTGTAATAGTTCGCTAGAGACGTGCTAGTTGAGTTATTTGGCGATTTTCTAATGAAATGAACAGGGATTAATTAATGTTTCAACAGTTACGATTGATTCTCTTCTGCTGAGTTTACGTATTTTTCTATTTGTTAAACTTAATCTGCTAAATATTTTATTATTAGAGTAGTTCTAGGTGTAACGATGGGTACTATAAGATGTTGTATTTACTTCCAGGGTACGAGAATCAAGATTGGTTCATACCGTCTCCGGCGCTGCCAGTCAGCGACGAAGACCTTGCACTTACACCTGACCAGATCAGGGAGACGCTCAATTATTTTCGTGAGTAATTCATATAGTTTTTTTTTCTATGAATAGCATTAGTGTAATTTACTTACTGCGGTAGATTTTATTAATACGTTTTACATACAATAGGATACTTGTGATGTTACTACTGCAATCAATTGATTGCCGCCTTGTGTTTTTCGTAACTAAATGTAAGAAGTATTAAGCTTTGTTTAGATATTTGTCTAAAAATTTCGGTTTAGGCTAGGTACGTCTCGGTTTCAATCGCGTTTGTGACTATGTTATCTCTATGGTTTATAACCACGAGACAAAATAATAAATACATGAAATGATGAAATCAGTAAATCTGTTCTCGAAACTTCTCAAAAACCATTCACTTAGTGTATGTATAAATTATATATTAATGGTTATTTCTTCATATTTTTTGTTGTTAATATTTAGGATGTTATTAGTTACTCTGCTGTTTGTGGTAGACAAATCCAACAAATTTAAGGTGATAATAATTCACCCGTTCTTGATTTATAAATGGTGTGACTAAATCGACTTTGTTTTGTGTTATATATATTTACAAATCAAGTTAAGGCAACATTTTTTATTACGAATGAATAATAACAAAATGAACCGTTAACGTTTCTTTATCGTACTTAGGTATATTACGTTTTCTTTATGAAGACAGTAATAAGTATTTGGCTTATTAATGTTAATATGGTTTAAATAACCTTCTTTCTGTTATCAATGTGTATGTTTAGTTTAATTTTGTGAGCTTCTTTGGTGATAACTATTATCACACAACAAGTCCATAAAATGAATATAAGAAAATTTATTTATCTACTAGATTTTTCAAAAATGTTTTTGGATGTAAAAGTGCAAGGATTTTCGCAATTATATCTGAAGTGTTGATACAGAGCATGACTGAATATAAAAAAAAATATTTAAAAGATTTATTTTGACTTAAAAAATAATTTAGCACTATTCCGATGTACTGAAAATGTTTTATTTGATAAAAAAAAATCTTATAGGTTGAATTAATAATTCTACAGGCCGTTTTATATGAGCTGTTTTTAAGGACTGTTTTTTTTTGTAATATGTAGTTTTAGGAGAAATTAATGGTAAATGATTGTCATGAACAAAAGAATATTGTAAATGAGATAAATAAAAAAAAAAAAATATCACCTTGATAACAAAAAAGCGTTTCGGTTAATAACCTTTAATTTTATGTGTAAATTTTAGAGTTGAATATCAATGATTAATTATTTGATATTGATAATTATTTTCCATTAACCCATGTATTCCTTTAACTAACTCAATTACCCATGATATTATACGATGAGCTAATTGTCACATTTGGTTTATTAGTAAATCTATAAATTCAATTAATTATAATATGTTGTAAAAGACTAATTAATATTTTATTACACTTAATCAATTTTTCACTTACATTGTTGGTTTGTCCTAATCTTTTAATTTTTTGCTATCATCATAAAGCCATTTCTGTCTGACGTCATAATTGTTAAATGTGTTATTACTTTACACGATTTATCTTTTACTCTCTCGTTAGTTGCTGATTACGTTCTCTTGCAGTAGGTATTAAACCTTGACCTTATAGTGAAGTGTACTGGTGGATTGGTGCGTAATATAATTTATATAAATGACATACGGGTAAAAGCGTGAAGAAATCGTTTATTTAATAGATAAGAACATTGTTCTGTGTAACGTAATGGACATTGCGGCAAGCGGCACGGCAGTCTCGGCAGCGCGGTCAGGGCGCATGCGCGGCGGCTCCGCACGAGAACCAGTGCCGGTCGCGCCGGTAGCCACGCGACACGCGTGCTCACCCTTCCGGCGATCGATACTGCGGTCCGCGACACCCGCGGCGCGCCGCCGCGCCGCCTCCTTTCCTTGTGCATCGCTCCGACCGGCCCGCGGCGAACATCTCTATGTTTAGCACGGACAACGGTGCACCGGTGCATTGCATTGTTAACTGATTTACCGCAACCGTCCCATCCTAGTTATCCGCCGTTCCTGTACAGTTCCGTCGCGGTCGTGACCTCAATCTTTATTAAAAAAATCGATTTGTGATAAACACTCCTTAGCCTTACATAAGATTGTGATACATTACACGAGAGCTTGCATCGATTGCTGGAATATACCGTATAATATAATATCGCTAGTTTGAAGGGCACACAGAAATATCGTACAAATTTAACTTCGGGAGTTTGCGTGGCATCGATTAAGGTGTGTTCGGGATCGAGAGCGCGTCGGGACGTCGGTCGCGCCCCGCACCGCGCAACAGCTGTGGGCCACCGCCAGACTATCTGTTATCTTGACCGTGAGAACATAATTAATATGTTCATTGTTATTTATTTATGTATATGATATTTTATACAATTATTTGCTAGTTACTTTAACTTTATCGTAAATCATAGGTCATGCCTATTGTTATCTATGTATATGAATACACTACATATCTAAGTGTATGTATATATGTATAATATAATCATATTAAAATGCAATGACAGTTTCTGATTTCATAATAGTCACTTTTATCAAGAAATTCGAGAAAATTCGGACTTTTATAAGAAGCAATAAAATAATAAAACGAAATAATAAATATTTTTAATAATTATTTTTTCTACTTAGCAAGCATCAATTTTTTATGCATGTATACTACATAACGTCATTAAGTGCCATTGGGATTCAGAGAGATGAAGAATCATTGGCATTAGAAGATCTTGAAGAGTTCAGTAAAGTATTATAACATACTTTACTTACTGGGGAAAGGAATGAAATACCATTATGTTAGGACAGAGAATACTTCACTTATAAACTAGTTTCTGACTATGCCGGTACTTGTATAATGAGAAACTCGTATTGATTACAAGATCGCCAACATTCTCTTTGTGAGTACGTATAAGATAACAAAGATTTTATGCAATTTCTTAAAATGTTGACAAAAGCAAGAGAAGGCTGATCATGATTATAAAAGAATGAATGTCATTATTTTTATTGCTATTTCTTTTTAGTGATAAAAGTTTCAATGAAATCAAGGAAGTATGTTTAGTACCTACAAAAGTGAAGTACAAAGATTTCTTCATTCATAAAAAATAAACACTTCAGTTGAAATCTGTCAGGTATAACCGTAGGTGAATTGTTTAAAATTTATTTTCATATTATCTTATTATCTCATCATCGTCACAATCCTGCATTGTTTTATCGAATACAGACGAATGTACCTACAGTAAAAATGACTAATACATCATTCACGATAAATGTA
Source organism: Junonia genoveva (assembly GCA_018232405.1). Taxonomy (NCBI): domain Eukaryota; kingdom Metazoa; phylum Arthropoda; class Insecta; order Lepidoptera; family Nymphalidae; genus Junonia; species Junonia genoveva. The sequence continues at coordinate 689 of DVRM01000184.1, read as the reverse complement.
GGCGGGATGAGTTATTGTAACTTAGTCCTACACAGATATATAATTAAGCAAAAAAGTTTAATTATTTATTTCTCAGATATATTTTTGAGTTAATGATAATGAATAGGGAGCAAGTGAAAACTTTGATATTAAAGTAGTATCATGATGTAAATAGGAGAAAGTTAGGAACAAATTCAAATTTTTTATCAATGCAATTCTAAAGTAGCCAAAAAGTGCTACTGGAAATTATGTCCATTACTTCGGCCACTGTCATATCACGATAAAATAGTCTAAAAAAACCCATGACGCAATCATGGATCATGCGAAAACCTTATTATTTTAAAGGTTTCTAAAGTAATAAAATAGAAAGCAATTTGTTATAGCTTTTATACCTAGCCATTACATAGGTATTTTAGGTTTCAGCTAGGAACCATAAAAGGCGTTTTATATGCCGTTCATAAACTTAAAAAGGAAAATAATAAAAGTTGTTTCATTTAAGTTTTTGCATGGTAATTTTTTATTTACCTTTACTTTACTAAAATATGATATGCGGCTTGTTTAAAGAGTAACTTGCATCTGTCTTATATTTATGTCTTAGTTATCACTAGGGTTTTCGCGAATCCACTCTTTTTTAATACCCGGGTAACGGGTATTATTTTTTCACATACCCGGGTATACCCGGGTACCCGGGTATTTATAATTTTCGCAGA
>DVRM01000183.1:0-11847 GCA_018232405.1 Junonia genoveva | reverse complement strand
ATACAAATTTTTTGAGTGACCCCACACTCAGCTATAATAATTATATATTTCTATGACGTCACCAAGCTATACCGTAATATAAATGATTGCATATCACTATATAGACGGCCACCATACAAATAAAGGCAAAATATATGTTTTTCCGTGTGTGGTAGTTTGCTATAATGTATATTATAGTACGGTATATTAATATATATTATAGCTAAGTCTGTGACGGGCTTAAATGCAAATGTAAATCTCTCTTTTTGACTGATAGGTAAGTCAAATCACTCACGCCTAAATCTCGATCTCGATGTGTTATGACTTGTGGTATGAAGATAGGTACGTTTTATTTTATATGTTTTTATGTTCATATAGTCATGTTTTATTGCAGACATATTAAAATGAATAAAACTTTTATGCGTGGCCCAACACGCACTTGGCCTCATTAATAGAATTGTATATAATAATACTACTAATATCTTACTACAGAACCATCTAAAACACTACACATCAAGTTTCATACAAAGACAAGAAATATTTTTCCTTAGACTAAGTTCCTTAGTCTAAATCATTGACGGGTTGAGATCTTAGCCTCAACGTAAACAGAAAATTCCCGAAACCGGGATAAATGTAGGGTCATTAATCTCTGGACTTAAGATTGCGGGCTGATTCACACATGCGCAAAAACGCAGCGGCACATTTTACGTTTTATTTAATTTTTCTTTCTAAATGTGCAAAGTTAAAAATAAACTTTATATCTGTCGATCAATGACTCTTCAAACCTTTGGAAAGAAGAATAAATAATGTAATGTCAAGTAAGTAATTCTCATTTGCTATTTATTTCACTGGTAACTGTAATACTTTGAATGGCATTTAAAATAATCAAGGAAATTTCGCAATTATTGTAATTTTCGAATTTTTCCCCAATGATGTCGTATATTTATGAATTCTAAAGTAAAGTAAAGTAAAGTAAAGTAAAGTAAATCTTTATTTGGGACATAAAATATTAGATACATGGAAGATAAAAATAAAAATAAAAACTAAATCAAAACAAAAATATTAAAAAAAAATACAAAACATATTCAGAACTAAAAAACTTAAAAAAAAAAGAAAGTAATAATAATAGGTCCTGCAGCTTATGTCCCAAAAAGGTATGCCACTCAGCATAACCTAGGAAATACCTAGAAGCTGGTTTTCAGTGGCAGCCTTTTCATCTATGACGTGCAGTGACAATACTAATTTTTAAAAGCAGGCCTGAATCACATAACAAAAGAGAGAAAAAAAAACTAATAACCTAAAACAATAAAATAATATACCTAGGCACATTACAAAATTATACCACTATTCTCATCCTAAAACCTAATTACAACTTTATTAACAGAATATTCCTTAACCTAAAGTGGACTTAACACCTAAAACAAGAAAGGCTGTTTTCTAATAATTAATATAAATTTATAAGGTGGCGAGATAATCTATCCTAAACTGGAAAAACCACTTAGTGTTAGGTTAGTTCTCAGCTCAGAGGCCTCCGTGCGACGATGGCGGACGGCCGTCAGCCGTGTAAGCGAGAAAGCAAGAATAATAATAATTATTAAAATACGTAAATATATAAATATCATAGATAGTAAATATATACAATTGACCGCAAAATCGAGACAAAATGTATAATATATAAGTATTATTATCCGAAGGTGAATAATTAAATTACTAATACTATAGTATAAATCGGTAGCGAATTAATATTATAGTGTTATGCTCCCGTCTCGCCTCAGTGATCACGCCATAGGGTGTCATGGCGGCCGGTGTTATCCCTAGACGACAACAACAGATGAAGATTTTGAATACCGGTAAGTGTTGAATGGTAATACTAATAACTTAAGGAAGTAAAAAACAAATTATGTACTTTATTAATTTTGATGTAAAAAACATTAAAATTAATGTCCAATTTTATTGCTATTATTTTTTTTTATAGACGACGAGAGAGAGAAAACAAAAACAAAAAAAAACAAAAATACACAAGTAATGTCGACAAAAGAATGTTTCAAGTATTGTAGGGGCATAGCAATAATTTATTATATTTATTTTTTTTACCTTTTTTTTAGGGACAGCGAAGTAAAATCTTTATAAGAACCAGGTCCTAGAAGCCTACAGTGGGAGCAGACGCCTCGCAGCCAATGTAGCCTTGGAGTATCAATCTGCATTCAGCTTGATGGCCATATCATGTCAGGTATATTTGAAAATACATTAATATCAAATTATTTAATTTATGATATGGTTATACACATACATATACATACACATACATATACATACTTATATACATACATACACATATACATGTGTTTAATGTAGTATATATGTTTAAATCTAACAAAATTGTTTCAGGTTACGAAGAGAGAGGGTGGCAGATTATTCCTGCATTTGGTTGCTGGCGGCGTCATTCTTAGATTCCACGGACGTGTGCACGTAATTAAAATATTATCAATTATTATTAGAAGGTAGCTTTAATTGTAATTTAAGCAAATGCATTTTATACTTTATTCTAAATGTGTTAGTTGTTTGTGAAAATCGAATAGGAGGTGGTATATTATTCCAAATTTTCGTGGAATTGTGACGAAAGCTACCCTCAAAAGCGGCTGATCTGTAAGGTTGTATTATTAACCGATCCGGTGACGCTCTTGAATGATATTTGTAATTGTCAGAGAACCAGCCCAATTTGCTGTACAAGTATGGAGGAATCTTATATCTTATAACTCCAAAGAGTAAAGTTGCAAAGTGTAGTTGACTTCTGTATTCCATTTTTAACATCCTCCCCCTGTTGAGATACGGAGTGACATGTGCACGGGGTGGTATTTTATAACAGTATCTGGCACATGCATTTTGTACACGCTGAATAAGATTTTTGGTGCGCGTCAACAATCTTGGACCAATAACTGTATCCATATAATTGAACTTAGATAAAACTAGGGAATCACATAGCTTTAGTCGAGCCTCAGTATTAAGATAATCTCTTATTCTATAAAGGATTTTTAATCGATAAAAGCAATTCCTAACGACCCCAGTTACATAGTTTTCAAACCTCAAACGATCGTCCATCAACAAACCTAAGTTTCGTGCTTCCATAACTCTTTCTATTGTTTTTCCTTTGATTTGAATTAATGGATTTTGTTGGCTAATTTTAAAAATTTGATGACTTGTACCTAATATCATAAATTTAGTTTTCTCTGGGTTCAATACTAATGTATGTGAGTCTGACCATTCTGTGATGCGTCTAAGATCCTCATTTAGGTTTTTAATAGCGGTACTTGCTTCGTTTGGCTTAAATGAAATGTATAGTTGGATATCATCAGCATATATATGATATTTGCAAAACCTAATTTTATTAATTATATCTGCGCAGTACAGTGCGAAAATTATGGGGCCTAGTATAGAGCCCTGGGGCACGCCTCTATTAACGGAGACACATTCTGAGAGTGTTTTTGTGCCATCGTTAGACATCAGCTCAACAATCTGCTTACGGTCTCCTAAATAACTTAAGAACCATTTTATTGTATCTAGGCTAAACCCATAATATTTTAGCTTACTTATAAACAAAGGTCTATTTATTGTTTCAAACGCCCGGGAAAAGTCTAATAAAACTAAAATAGTACCCTTACCCTCATCTTGCGCACTTAATATATTATCTGTTACATCAGCTAAGGCGGTAGTGGTGCCATAATGCTTTCTGAAGCCCGACTGTAAGTTAGGTAGTATGTCATTTGACTCTAAATATTCTGATAATTGAGTACATACAATTTTTTCTAATATTTTTGACAAACACGGTAAGATACTAATAGGCCGTAACCCATTGACATCCGAGATATTATCTTTTTTGGGGATAGGTCTTACTATCGCTATTTGCCACTGTGCTGGAAATGTATTTGTCAATATAGAAGTATTCATTATCTTAGTAATAATGGGTAAAGTTTCCGGCAGCGATAATCGTAGCATATCCAGAGATATACCGTCAATACCTATTGCGTTTGATTTTAATGAGCGTATTATGTTTAAGACAGCGGTTTCGTTAGTTGGCACTAAGGTAAATACTGATGTACTATGACTGTGTTCTTCGTAATAATTTATCGTTTCTAACGTCACATATTGATTCCCAGGTGCATTTAGAAAATGTCTATTTATTACATCAGCATCTCGGAGATTTTCTGGAATCTCATAATCGCGTTTTTGAGTAACTTTCACGTATTTTGATAAATGTTTCCAAAGCTGTTCAGATTTGTGAAGATTCGAATTCACATAAGTGTTAAAATATACCGATTTCTCCCTATCGATCGCTTCTGTAACTTCGGTCTTAAGATTTTTATAATAATTTCTGCATGAATCTGTATTATCATACCTAGTCCTGAGATGGGCTTCATCCCTGCGTTTCATTAGTAATTTAATGTTATATGTTATCCAGGGATACTTATGCTCCTTGACACAGACCGTCTTGATCGGTGAAAGTAAATTATACAACCATAGTAAATTATTAGTAAATATTTCGACCATGACATTTATATCATTCTCTGAGTCCACATTCTGCCAATCAAGAGTATTTAATCCTTCCTTTAATTGTCCAGTGTCGATATCTTTTAATGGCCTAATAATGATCTTTCTTGGTGGGATCTTATCTTTCGTAATTTTTATCTCGAAGGAAATAAAGGCATGAGCACTAACTTCGACTACTAAGTCTAACCGAATATGATCAATGGGAGTATTCGAACAAACAAGATCGAGCAATGTTTCTGATTGATTAGTGAAATGCGTTGGCTCAGTTATGTACTGTTTTAAGTTATGTATTTCTAAAAAACGATCCAAACCTAGCCTACTCGTTGCCTGTTTATCTAAAAAATTTATATTGAAGTCACCTAGTAGCAATATATAATCGTAAAAGGGCAGAGAGCCGATTGTTTCTGTTAGCGCAGATAAGAATAGTGAGGTATTTGTCCACTGAGGGCGATACGCAGTACCAACTATAACTATTTTATTGCCAACCTTAATGCGCAACCACATTTGCTCAATCGACGACATCGTCGGAACGTCGAGATAACGCACTGCCAATCCTTGTCTGATGTAAAAGCCAACGCCCCCACCACGAGAGCGTGAATTTGTCAGTGCTCGCGGTATGTGACGTAGGCGATATCCGGGTATCGTAGGAGCTTTGCTATCTTCGCCTTGACGTAGCCATGTTTCATTTAATGCAACAATATCTGCATCGTGACGCTCCATTAAAACAACTATTTCTTCATGGTGGGTGCCCAAAGAGCCCGGATTAAAAAAACCAACTCTAAACCTTTTATCTCTGATCATTTTTGTATAATATTAGTTATTTTACACATAGACTTATTAGGATGTAGATATATACATAATTCGACACGTACTGTTAAAGAAAATAATACTAAATAAAAATATTTATCATAATAATTATAATATATACTCAGTATTTCGATAGTACTAACTGTTTTATTCTGTGCCTCAGAATTATAATGAATAAAGTTTTCGTAGCAACACGTAATTGATATATAGAGGAACACATCCGCCAAGTACACGACTACAATTATAATTAACTCTCTTGTAATGCCACTCATGTTAATATAAGCCACCATACATTGTTCTATATTGATATCATTTACTAGATACATTATGTAAATAAGTGTATTAATAATAAAAAGTAAAAAACGAGACAAAAAATTTGAACATAATAACATAATAATAAGAACTAACGAGTACCCAAAACTGTGCTTAGCTAGTACGTATAAATATTTTTTTAATTTTAAATTATATTTGTGCCAACCGGACTTGCACCAAAAATTTTATTAATGTCCGTATCAGTCCAAATTCGGTGGGCGGATGAACCTGGTTCGCGTCGCACGTATATTTTACCATCTCTGGACCATATGTAACGCCAACCACATCTCCTTCCTTCTTCTTTGGCCCTGTGAAATAGCTGTCGATTGGTGGCCGTTAACCGCTCGTTAATGTAGATGCGCTTCGGCGCTCCCTCCATGATGCCCGACGTATCTATAACGCGCCGCACTCGGGCCGCTTGTATAATATCGTTTCTCAATGTTCGCCGCGCCAGTCTGACCACTACGGGCCTCGGACGCGCCTGCTCGCCATTGAGTGCTACGCTTCGCCTTGGTCCGGCTCGCTCGGCGCTAACTACATCACGGACGTCAATTTCGGTGCCAATTTTTTTAGTAATAATCTGACACAGGTGCATGAGGTTTTCACCCTGTTGTTCGGGTAGCCCACTGATTTGTATGTCATTTAACATACTCTCCTGTTCTCTTCGGCTTAAGTCTATTTTCAATTGCTGTAGTTGGGTTTGCAATAATTGCGAATTGTCGTGTTCGATATTATGATTCGAGACTTGTTGCTCCAGGGCTGTCATACGTTCCTCAACTTTATTTATTCTATTATTGAACTCACTCATAGTTGAGTTCAATTTCGCCATTTCTTGGCGAGATGTCGCCATTTCGAGCCGAAGAAGCCTTATTTCCTGCACCAGGGTATTATTGGCGCTGGTTTCTCCCATGTCAGCATCTAAGTATTCCTCCGCTGGATTTACATTTAAGCTTAGCGGACTCTCAGTGGGAGTAGTTGGCTTAGTTTTACTGCTGTCAGTGTTACGGTTCACTGTATTACCTTTTTCTGAACAACTTCGACATAACCATTTGGCTGATATGCGTGAGTTAGGGCTTATATTAGTACATCCTCGATGGAATACTGAAGTACACTTGCAACATTTCACGCCATCTATTGGTGACAGGAACTTTCCACATTGATAACACTTGTTAGCCATAGTATGTGATATGCTAATATTGTAAGCTGTATCTAACAGATGTCGTTGTAAATTAGTTTTAACTGTAATATTTATAATTTAATCTAAATAATATCCTTTAACGCACTATATTTACTTGCTACACATAGATTACTTCTAGTTAATGATTACAATTAAGTTAATGACCATTGTATATAACTAGTGTCTTTTGCAAAACAAATGTTTACACTTTAGGGGGTACATACGATCAGCTGATTGTCCAGTTCTTTATTATCGCACTGTTCTTTGTAAATATATATTTGTAATTTACACTATTATTTCAAGTTATTGCACTTCACTAATATGCGTATGTATTAATGTAACAAAAATATGTTTATTAAACACTTTTTATAATCAAACTATTGTCTTTTTTATTTTTAACACAATTTTATAATGGGAGTACTTGTCACTGCCGTCATGACGTCATTAATTGACAGACCTATTTTTTTAAATGATCAGCGTTTCTATAAATTTTTATATTACCAGAGGAGCCTCAAATGTGAGGAGCCCCAAATGTTTCCATTTTAAAAGGAAAAAGGGGACATATTGATAGTAGGAAGTAGGATAGGTTTGGGGCAAAGAAATAGTTGGGTTTACACTTATCTAACTGTAAACAATGTAGTTATATTACTTTAGGAGTCTAGCCAGTCAGAAAATGAGTAGTCAGTAGATACTCAGTAGGGTATATCTAGACTAATGATGAAGAATTTAAGGGTCCTCTGTTCCTCCCGCTTTACCACTTATGTCAAAAATTATATTTTTTAATCTAGTCTTCTTGTATACTATAGATATATTATTATTTTTAGGGTACAGTGCTACGTAATAGTATGTATATCGTCATATCCAACCAGAGCCTCGTTCTACAGAGATTGACACGTAATTCTTCTGGCACGTACTTTTGTGTAGCGCGAAATGAATTGGGAGAATCGTACAGCGCGCCGCTCGTGTTGGACGTCAAGTGTAAGTGAACTGTGCAGTTTACAGTTAGATTGTCATCACTTGAGATTAGATTATATGCAGAAAAATAGTAGAAGTGTGCATAAAAACAGGTGGAATGACCATAAAAATGCAACATGCAAAAACTTTATGACTTATGTTATGAGCAAACCACAAATCCTCTTCAGTGGAGACGAAAAAATTGTCATAAAAGCTCCAAAACAATGAAAGGTGCGAAGCCAATGTGTCGTTAATACGCTTTTTTCCTAGTTTCTGATGAAATATGGAATTATAGCAAAAATTCCAATGCATATGTAACTATGCATATAATCCGGTCTCTAGTGATCACTTATTCTTAGCGGTTTTGTGTACAGATGATGTGTAGTAGTGTGCTGGGAGAAATATGTATTTAATATACGAGTATATTAATTTGTGTACTATAGATTTTATAATATACCATAATATTCACAGACAGTCCTAAATGTAAATCAGAAGAAACAGTCATCATACGCGCTGGACGCGGGGAGACGGTGGAGATTGATTGTGACCTTGACGCTAATCCTAAGGCAAGTATATAGTTTATTAATTTACACATTAATTTAAATTTAAGATATTTCTTTTTTTAATAGCTTGCAAATGGTTTTCCCATTCAACCTAATCAAACGATGTTAAGTGATCAACATGTAAAAGGTGTATCAGGCGCACAGCATACTGCACTAACGCCAATCAGTGACACGATTCTATAAGATTTTCCTTTACCAAAAAGTTTACAATGCCTCTAAAGAAGTTTTCATTAAACATTACTTTTTTCGTTTTATAAAGACATATTTTAGTGTGTTTAGTATCAATACGGTCTTAATTTTTTCTACTAGGAATCCATAACGTATCGGTGGTGGTTCAACAACACGACTCATTCAAAAATAGAGCTGAATAATTTGAAGTCACAAGACAAACTCGGTGAGATATTACATTTATAATATACCTCTTCTAGACTTATGTGCCCCTGGTTTAATTTTTTCACGAATTTCTACAAAACCAAGATGTTTTCAATTCGACTCCAATTTTTCCTAATGTTTGTTGGTTCCGATTTTGAAAAATATTTCTTTATTTGACAACTTGTACTTTAGATTGCTCCCATAGGATATCAAAATCGAGTTTAGTTTTGAAATAAAAAATTAATACGTAAGTACTTTTGTCAAAGACTAAAAAATATCTATCTGTAATTTTTTAAATTAAAGTAAAAATATAATACATAAAATTAACAGCTTGAATGTTTAGGCAGATACGTGTACACGGTTAACACTTCAAGCGACTACGGGTGGGTGCAATGTGCCGGGACCAACTCAGTGGGGCCACAGGATAAGAATTGCATGTTCCAAATTATACCAGCGGGTAAGAACGGCTTTTATTTATTTGTATATTTGTGATTTTGTGGGTGGATTCGAATTGAACAGATTAAGTTTAAGTTTATTTTTGTTAGTGTTAACGACATGCAAGTCTCCATGTTTCGATGACATTAAAACAATTTCAAAAATATTGTACATATTTTATGTTTTCGCAATTACTACTAATTATGTAAAATTGTTTTAAGCGGATTATATTGCATATCAATTCATAATAAAAACAGATGAAAATTTTCCAAACATTGATAATATAAGCTTATTATATGCGATTATCCGTTTAAAGTATTAAAATTACAATAAATTACAAAATATGTCATTTATTTTTCTTCTAGAAAAACCGTCGCCGGTAAAAAACTGTGTGTTTAGTAATGTAACTCATGAGTCATTGACAGTTACCTGTGAGGCTGGACATGATGGCGGATTAAAACAAACTTTCTTAGTTGAGGTTAGATACAAAGTTTATATTTGAAATGTATTTTGTATTAATATTTGCTAAAGGTATACTTTAACACTCATTATGTTACAATTTTGGATTGCTGAAGTTTTAAACTTTCATATCATGAGAAATGTTAACTACAAAAATTATTACCGGTATTCTTTTCTCTTTGTTCAAACAATTTAAACAAAGACTTAAAATCAGAATGCTTAAAATAACAACAACAAAATAAACGACTATTCATAAATATTTTTTTCTTTTTTTTGTATTTTTATATACCTAACGCTAAATTTTATTTTTATCAGGTATTCGATACAGCAACAGGCATGCTATTTCGCAACATAACCAGTGAAGAGCCTGAATTCGAAGTATGGGGTCTATCTGGCGATGTGACGATGTCCATTTACGCGTACAACAGTATGGGGTCTAGTGAGCCCTTTACGATTGCATCTAGCTTACTGAAACACCCGCAGCGACGAATGGGTTAATATTATGTATTATAATTATTTGTATTTTATAACAATGATTTTATTTATGTTCATACAAAAGACGCAAAGAAATATACAAGTCTTTAAATTTATAATAAGAGATGGTTTTGGTTATTATATCGCTATGTTAATAGGATATCGATATTTTTTTATGATAAATTTTATCCCTTTTTATATATTTTTTAAAGAATAAACAAAAAGTTTCTGTAGTATTTGAATACTACACCACGTCTATGGGGAAGTTTAAATGAATTGTCTATCCTAACTACTGTTAGCGCGAAAATTTATATTAATGTATAAATGTTTGATGTTTTTTCACACAAAAGCTACTGAACAGAATTTGATAAAACTTTACATTAACGTAGTTCGTGGATCACAATAACTAAAATAGTGTATAGAAATAGTTTTAATTACATATTACATATTAAAACTATTTTTATACAGTAGTTTAATTAAGGTTAAGTTACGCTAATTATGAAATATTATCATTATTAACAAAATTGTAATATTTTTAGCAAGTTTACCAGTACGAGTGGAATTGACGACGATTTTGGTGACAGTTCTGTACACTGTTGGCGGTGTGGCCGCTATCAGTATTCTATTCAGTTTCGTCGTCTGTTGGAAATACTGTCAGAGGAATGATGGTATTTATATGCTAAAAATAATCAGTAATTTATTTTTTATAGATATCGACTGTGAACCGCACCAAATGTATCTGAATTTTGATAAATTTTCAAGCTGAAGAAACATTATTAAATTATAAAAAAATAACAAAAGCCATAAAAACAGGCTTATAATAGGTTTATCTGTTAAAAATATTTTTCATGTGGATATTATATTTTGCAATTATTAAGGATATGAAATAGTATAGAATCCTATTTGAGTAAGAAATTGTCTTTTGGACGTTGTTGTTCACAGTCGATAGGTATTTTGAATAGTATTTTAAAAGCTTTTTCATTTGTAGACAAAAAAGATAAGAATGGAGGACATAAACATGAAATATTGAATACACCTTTAACTGATACAAAGGAGAGTGACAGCGTCGATAGTTTGGGTAAGAAAATTGTATATTAAAACATTTTTCTATGTACGCCGACATCCCTTAAGAAATTTCTTAATTCTTAATTAACATACATTAAGCGTAATCTCTATTTAAGAACTATAGGTATTTAAATTTCATATCCATCGTTATGCTAAAATTTTTCATTTATTATTTATTACAATTAAATATATCAGTTTATTAAAGAAAAGGATTGTTTGTTTTTTTTTTTTTTTTAAAATTTTTTTTAATTTTTTTTAATTAATTTAAAAAAAAATGTTTTTTTAATTTTTTTTTTAATAAAAAAAAAAAAATATTGAATCGATTTTAATAACAAATTGGGATTAAAGCACCACAGACTGTCGAACACAAAATAAGAAAACATACTCGATCATACAAAAAGTTCCCTAGAATTATATAAATACCTTGTCCTTTTCTGAATTTTATTAAAAACAGGAAATAGAAATGATTCTTTCTGAATTACATTTCAAAAGATATCCGTAGGTCGTGCTATCAGTATATGAACCTAATAAAAAAAAAAAAAAGTTATAAGAAATACCAACAATAATTAAGGTACCAACATGGTAAAATCACGGGGTCCTGTGTCTGGCATCCAGAAACACATTTAATGGTGCATTTACACCAGACGAGCATAAAATGCTCTTTCTTTTATTACACCTACACAACAATACGAGCAGGCATCGATC
>DVRM01000182.1:0-11866 GCA_018232405.1 Junonia genoveva | reverse complement strand
ACTTAATCACGAAGATCGATACAATAAATATAGCGGAAATTCTTTATGTAATTACTTTCTGTAGTGGCTCGCATCTGAAGGACGCAATTAATATGGAAGTAATAATTGTTTTATTGTATCTTAGAAAGCATACATCGAAAGCAGGTTATACCAAAATTTGACATAGGTACTACTGAAAATAGAGCTAGTTACCCATAAATTACAGAACTAGACCATCACACCCGAAATACACAGTTTCGCAAAATCTCACACATCCGATTCAATCAACAAAAATCAACGGAAACGTTAACCATAACAGCGTCCAATAAAACGCACCAACTCCAGTTCTTACGAAAACTCCATGAGAGTAAACAGAAGTCTCGTATTAACATACACCATGCCCCACGATGACTGAGCCACGTCTGACCCCACGCCACATTACCTCTTATTTTATCCACCTAAAGGTCATAATCGCGTGAACACTTTGACACGTAGTTAACTCGATGGTAATTCGATTATTGAGTTTAGTTGTGCCCCCAATAACGCTAACGGGATTGTGTTAAGCCGTCGTGAATGACGCTGTTATACATAAATCTCTTGTATCCATAGCCCTTTCTTTAAATATATGGAGCCTCAAAGGATGTTTCGATAAGGATTTATTGGCGACGATGGTAAACTTAGGAGAAAACCCTTTACTAAGAGTTTGAAACAACTTCCATAATATAACAACAACATTCTTAACAAGAAATCTAAAGCAACACTAGTAGGTTTATGAAATGAACCCTTAAAATACGAAACAGACATATTTTAGGGAAGTATTTGGTATCTCGTGTGGACCACATTTTCGTGTTGTTGCCTGTGAAATGCAGGCATACAAGCAATAAACAGGTCTACAGGGAGACTTTGTGTTATAGTGCACAGGAATAGCAAGGAATAAAACGTCCATAATCCTGTACAACGCCACCTATTTCGCCAATAATGAAAGTACGAGGTACAGTAACTAATATACCCATGCTAACGTTATAAAGTCAGAAGTAACAATATCAGTTTGTTATGTTTTTATTACTAAGAATAAAGTACAAGGAGTTGATAGTTTACGATCTTATTCACAAAACCTTGGCAAAATTTTAAAAATATTCTAAATGTACTTTTACAACTTTTCAGACATTTCAGAACGAACGGACGGAGGAGACTGACAACGTTGTTAATACAACCATCAACCACGAAAAATGATTAGGATTGCTTGTAGATATATAGCACGTTTGAAATACAGCACATTATTATATAAGCTAGGACAAGAATGTCTTGAGATGCTTAATAAAAGACATCGACGATGAGCAATGCGCTTGGTCAAATGAATCATTGACCACGAGATTATGACTCAACCTTTAGACTCTGACTCGACACTATACCTATCTCCTTCTACCCTAATCACCTGAAGGAAGTGAGACAAGGAAAGAAATAACGACACGACCGATAATTGCATGACGTTTCTTGGAAGTAGGCTAAGATTGATCTCAATTCTAACTCCAAATGTGTTTTTTAATTTACCACTCAGACGATACTTGAAATAGGTGTGTTGAAACTTTCTTTGATGTACATACATGCACGTGTATGTAGGTCATTCATCAAGATATTAAAAGCAATATGGCTATAAGAGGTAATCTAAATATAAGGAGAGTATAATAAATATAAAAATCTATTGCCTTATAAATTACAGTATCTTCAGAGATGCAAATACCAAACATAGCGTAACAGACCGCGGTAAAGAATAATGACTTTGAGTTTTTACATCAAACTTTTTTATTACTTCGTAATATTTCGCGTGGATAAACAATATTTTTGTTTATAAATATCAGATTTTCACATTTATCTTATTTCGTCACAATAACAATCCACATCAGATAATGCCACAATCGCTTTAGGGCATCACGCATCATACATCGAACCTTTATCTACTAATATTATAAGAAGGAAAGATTTGATTGTTTGTTTGTTAGAAATTGAACAGGCTTCGTAACTATTTGAACGATATGAAAAAGTCACTGTTGGGAAGCTACACTATTTCTGGTGAACATAGGCTATAATAAATCTTCAAAAAAGTTCTAATACTCGCGCGAATCCAGACGGTTTACTAGTTTATTACATTAACAATAACCATCACATTTTATCTTTAACTGGAAATATAGCACTTCATTTGCAAGGCAATTCATGTAACATCTTCTTTCCCTTTAAACAAGCTAAAAATTGTGGGACCCTCAGATCCCGATCCGATACCATTATTAGGATGTTATGGTCACGCGTTACAAGGGTTTGGATCGCTTTCACGAGATGACCAACACGTGATGCTGGAAAAAATATCTTAAACTGAGTCACGATTATCTCGTAATTTATATACTACGGAAAATAACTTTTTTTGTCCATATTACGACCTCTGCCCTTATTCATTTTGAATGGGCGTGAAATTACGACGTTTCGTATTAAGGTCAAAGGTAGAGTTTTAAATCGAAAAGTGTTAGCAATTATACCGAGAATAGATAGAAAGCCATATAAATGTATGTAAGTCGTATTACGATGGATTACTAATTACATAATACGATACACATTATTATAAATAGATGTATTGGATTTTTATAAAAGCCTAAAACAGATAAAAAAGCAAGCAAACAAATTAGTAGTAGAGATACAAAAAAAACTGACTTAATGTTCGTTATAATGATAAAAACAAAAATGGTAGCAAATATTTAAAAAATATTAATGTACGAAAACTTACGATTTACTCGTAAGTAGGTATTAACTTTTTTTTTCTAAAAGTGTTAATAAGTCGTCATTCAAAGTCTGGCCTTGTAAAAAAGCTGATTTTTCATTTACACAAAAGATAAAACAATTTTCATGAAAATTATAACGTGAATAAAGAAATAATCTCCAAATTATTAAGGGATCTGAAGTGAGCAGTGTTTATTCTTCACCGTTGCTTTTATTCAAAATTTCTATTGAGGATTAAGTAGACAAATATTACAGAAAAGTGAGCAAGAATTGGTTCAACGTTAATTTTCTTTTTTGTGCTAATACCGAGTTGTAAAAAAAGTTTAGATGAGAAAATTTCTTTTCAAGTTTTAATTAAAAGAACAGATACAATATTGACGAATGACTGCAACGCTGAAAGCTTTCGCTGTTGACTCGACAATAAAACTCGACTTTATTCAATAAAAATCCTGATCCATCCGTGGAGTTTCTCGCTAAATATATTTAGTCGGGTTATTTACACACTCCGACACCTCGACTACGCGAGTTATGAGAAAATATTGGAAGCCAAAACTAGTTCGTTTTATAGTCAACCAATTGCCAAAGTATGTTTGAAAATTCATAGCCGATATAAATTTTATTGCATTCGAGTCAATTGATCGGAGAGCTGTAGTATTATTTTTATGGGCGCCGAGGTTTTTCACACAACTGTATTCGGCCAATATTTTTTTTGTTGGAGCAATTTATTTCGTCACGTTTCAAAATGCTTAGAATAAAGGTCGTTAATGGAACTCCTGTTTAGTCTGCGAAGTTTGTATTCGTTTCTACGAGTTACAAAAATAACGAAGTCTTTCAAGGATCGACGAGATAGTATTTTTATTAAATCATCTCAAGGGAATGAAAAACTTTTTCTTTATTACTCGGAGAAAGTCTATTGATTTACTTTATGTTAAGAGTGAATAGCTTTTCACTCTTATCATCCATAAAACGTGTTATTTTAGTTCTTTAAAATATCTTGTGTATAATAAAATCGTATAGGTATATAACAAAATATAGAATCAATAAAAACAATTTATATGAAGATTTGCTTAAGTACGGTAGACTTACAAACAGCAGTTGCCCGAAGAACGGAGATGAAGGAAATTTAGACCAAACAGACAAAACAATGAGAGTTGTTTCTTATTTCACACAAAAACAAAGTTTCCCCTCGACCTTTATATAATAAGGCGCCTTGTTGAGTTAATTGTATAATTACTCATCCGACAAGTGAGAAGGTGAAGGCGGTACTGGGAATTGAAATAAACGAAATTAAAAGCCCCGAGCACTAACCGTACCGGTAATACAATTAACTAATTTGCCTAAACATAATAACAATTCAGAACACTTTCAGCACTATACAAAATGAACATAAAAAAAATTATATAAAAAATCCCTTATATTTAACCCACGAAATCGTTAATCATTTCGAAAAACATAAAACTATCGAGAAGATTAAAACCGAAACAAAAACCCTTAGTTCTAATATTTCAATAAAAAATGAAACCAATTATAATTCGTAACGCACTCGACGTTGTAAAAAGAAATTTATGAACTACCATAAATAATCTACATTTGTGTGAGTCGTAACGAATATCAACTTTGTTTCGTATCGACCCTTGACCGAGCTTAAGCGGTTAAGTACTCAGAATGGAAAAAATATAAAAAATCCAGTGGGATAAAATACTTTTTCTGCCTGTTTTTGAAGATAACAGCCTGGGGTATATGCTGTGACGAATTTGAGGATGGTGCGGCCCTAATTTGTAGGCCACCCCTAGCTTAAAAAAAGTTCGACACTTCCCGTTCCCTATCATTTTCCATTTTGCCACCTCAGAAAAGCTATTTAATTAGCTAAGCCTCACGAGCCTTTGTGTGAATCCGCCACTGGGTATATGTAACATGGAAACAAATTGTCACACTTAACAATCCAATAACTGGTTGATTAAAGTATTGTACGCATAGAGTAATAAAAATTGTAAGCAATGGAAAATCAAAGGCATGGGCAACTCTGAGCACCTTGGATCCATATTTTAAATAAAAAAAAAAACAATCCAACAACAACATCTAAACATTCAAAGCGAAAAAGATGCGTTACAGTAAGAGGAAACACTTTATAGGTTTGTCAGGTCGTAGCACATTAAATAATAAATAATTCTTAACATTGCTGTCTGATTTAAGAGTTCTTATATCTTAACAATGTACATAATTCATTTTCAATCCTGTTCTTGATTCACAACATCGGAATGTGGCTAAGACATGTAGGAATACCGCTAGTTCGCCCTTCATCTACCTCACCTAGATTGAACTTATAAAATGTAATTTAATATTTTGATTAATATAAAAAGGAAATATGTATTTGATAGGTATTTCTGAATGCTTGTAAAGAACATGGTATTGACCTATATTAACCTGTTTTGTCTGAATTTACATTATATCTTGTAGGTCGAGAATTTAATAATATACAATACTCGCATGTATCTGCTGTATATTGGGAAATTTATTTGTTAAAAACTTGCTTTAAAATCGGACCCAGTTTTATAAATTAGCTAACTAAACAAAAGTATTTGTCCGCTTTTATAACATCACGATTTTCAGTGATTGAACAAAATCGTTAGTGGACCAACTATTGATGTATAAATCGCTATATCTATTTAATTGCTATTGTTTGAAACTATTCGATTCGCCAGATCATTCCACATTAAGAGTTTATAAAGACAAATAGCTCAATTTATTTCTTAGCACATTAAAAGTTTCCCCTGATCCTGATCCGAGTCTCGCTTCAATAACAGATGTTCGAACGGAAGAATTTTCTTTGGCAAAATGTTAAATGAGAAAGATACCCCCCGAATAAACCCCGAATAATAAACACCTAAGAATTTATTTCTAACACGATTTAAATTCTACATGTAAAGTTGTCGAGACGTTCATCAGAACGTCGAAAGTTCAAATTAAATTATCATACGCCACACGAGAAAATATTTTCATGAAAACTTCATGCATTTTTTTTCGTAATTAAAGAAAAAAATATGTGATGTTACGTTCCTTTTTGTTATTTTCAAAAGAGGATATATTTACAAGCGGTTCAATTTTATATCTTACATGAAATCCAATTAAGTCGACGAACTGAATAGCCTATAGTGAACGAGAACACCGAAATTAAACCAACGTTCATAAATAAAAACTGTATTATGGTAAGGCTTTATCTCAACAACTTAGAGTGCCTATTGTGCTCTAGCATTACACGTAAAATATACATTGTACACACGATGCCTATGATAACAGACTAGTCCGAATTGTCCGGAAAATTATTTAGGTACTTCTCGTGCTTCAAATACGTTCCAACACAAAAACCCACTTACTTCTATTAGAAAATAAATTTTCTTTTCTTTGATCGTAAATGGTCAACTTTTTTCACTTATCGCAGTTTTAAATTTATAGCGTATCGTATATTATAATTTCACAAAACTCACTTTACAGCACAATTGTGGCGACACTTAATAAAATCTTGCGTGTTTAAGGGCTGTTTCACGCAATGAAATTCCTTCAACGGTCGCATAATTTTGACCTCAAGATAGCATGATAAACAATTTCAAATTGTTCCAAAGGTTAAAACTTGGAAGGTATTTCGTTTATTAAATTCAGATCTTTGCTGTTTGTTATTTACTTTAGAAATGTTCGAAGGAAATGAAAAATACGAATTAAACTTTTTGCAAGTAAAAAATAAAACGTAATAATTTTACAAAAGATTTTTACGAAAGCAAAAGTGAATTGTGACATCCAGTTTAACTCTTACGATAGTTTTATGTGAGCACAAAAACGTATTTCATTTGGTACACATGCATTGTTCTGTATAATAAAAGAAAAGCACTCACAAACAAAACAAACGCTGATAACAAATTATATTTCTAGTTTTTTAGACAAACAATAATTCTTGCAAAAAGTTCACATGAGTATTTTAATTACTAAGTGGGTTTTCAAATAAAATTCTATTAATAAAAAGTGAAAAGCGAAATGGAATAGAAACATCGAGCTAACGCATCGAATGAAATATGTCGGAAATATTTTTGAAATCACGCTAATTTTGCAGCGCTATTAATATCGGCAACGCCTTTGCAAATATACCATCAATTTGGTATACGAAACGGTAGCCTGTCATCGCTTACCACTAATGGTATTGGGAACACGGTAGCTAATTAAGTCGTTCCTGTTAATTTATAGCTTGTTTTCTCCTCCTTTAGGTATAATCAAAACAAATCGTTACCACTGAAACACGCAATAGGATGCGATCAAATGGATTAGATATTACAATTCTAAGCTCGATAAAACACAAACGTAGGAACATGAATCTTTATGTTTTATGTTATTATCATAATGAAAACGAAAATCTTCTGTGGTGTGAATATAATTTGTGTGATTTATTTTAATTATAAATACGCATTGATTAAACCATATCGAACATTTTTTTTAGGAATGACTAACGATTCTTACACATCTCAATCTACTATTCAAATATGATAGAAATTTCATTTTTCAGCAGCTGCCTTTTTTTTCAAAATTGCAATATAATTTTATTGCCTGCTATAAGACAAGTACAGTTACAAAATTGCTTGGCATAAGAGCACTTCCCTATGTCTTAAGCAAGAGCTAGCGATGGGCTATCGAAGGTATCGTGCCTTCGGGCGATTGAGTTACCGCCTCTAATAAGTGGTCGATAATTTTAGAACATCCTCTCCGTATATACGTCCGTATATACTGTATAGATCAGTATACATCATTGGGTATAATGTTACAAGTGGCAAAGTTAAGATTCATGTTTCGCATTCAGCTATGCTTCGAGAAAGTAACTTTTAATGAGATTATTCCCACATCAAAATTGGTAACCTTACTTTGTTTTACGTTTGGAAGTACCAATTTTATTTTAATAGGAATTGTGGTGAAACATGTTTCTGTGCTTAATTAAAATTCCATTAGTGGTCAGATTTATGAAGCATTGCTGAATATGAAATTATTTTGGTGAATATAATAAAACGATAAGTTTCATGTTGGTAAGAGGAATTTTCCTGGAGTAAAGTAATTTATCATAACTTGTGACCTCGCACGTGTAAGGCATAGACAATTTATTTAAGACCATAAATTACACATAACCAGAAATGGCTTGTGGTAACGTTTCTCTGCAAGATGCAATCTTGACAATCACTTTATCTTGCAACGTGAATAAGCTTGTTCGAGCAGATAAGATAGTTTTAGATATAATGAAGAAAATATAGACAAGCGTAAAGTATTGAAACTGATTTTGTTTTCAAACATCTGGAAAGATAAGATATTTGTGGAAAAATCTGATCCAGTTGACTCATAAACTACTGGACCGATTTCGAAGATTCTTTTACCATTTAAATACCACAATATATCTGTTTAACTTAGGCTCTACTTTGAGCAGATATACCATTTGTAACTGTAGTATAGGCTGTGCGAAGTCGGAGCTGATTGCTGGTATACTTATATACAGACACATTAGCAGTGTGAATAGCTTATGCATATAGCTGTCTTGATAGAGGCCAGCTAAACTAGTTGAGTGTTGGCCGTGACTGAGATTGTGCAAAGATCAGACGAGTGCAGTTCTGATTAGATCACGCTGGTTCGTTTAAACGTTTTTGCTTGAATGCGGTTTTAGATTAGTATGCAACTTATGTGTAGATTGAAAACGTTTATCGATTATACGAAAAATATAAAGTAAGATCAATGGCCTTTATATAAGACCAACACAATATTGTTAACGATATATAGGTTACGTAGGTTGTGCTTCATAACATAATTTACATAATACCTTTTATATACCTTTATTTTTATAATGTAAAAAGTAGCGTTTCGTTTTCACGTAGGTATAGATTTACCGCCAAATTTAATGGCGGCACGCCTACATTTTTTTTTGCTCAAATCTTTGTTTAATGGGGTCAAGGCGGGGAAGGTGTAAATACAATTATTATAATAGTTATTACACTTAAATAATAATTTTATTTTAGGTACCTGTATCATAAATCGAAAAATTATCTAAAAATGAAGCTGTAGTAGGTACCTATAATATAGTCTACAGATTTTAACAAAATATAGACATAAATGATTAAATTAGGTATGCCAATAATAATAACATAAATAAGCAATTCCTATCAAATAATGCTGCATTTACTTTTTATATTTATTAATCAGATATGTTACGTGGGACAACATATGACCTAAAATGAAAAATATAGACACAAAGCAAAAACACACGACCACAGTATTAACTCGTATGTAATACAAAATACATGCATTTGTCACTACCAATTTGTGAACCGTGGCCTAACCTTTCGCTATAAATATTGCGAAAATTGATAAGTAAGTAATATTAAATTGTTCAATAGATAAATCGAAGCATCAATTGATATAAGGGGAAATAATAAAGAAATGTTTTGAAGAGGCTCTCAAAGCATAGAATAAAAAATAGTTCTAAGCATAATAATTTAAGTACCCATTGTTATTGAATCACTTACAAAGGTTTTAGCTGTAAATGTGGAAGAGAACTTGCTACGCCATTGTTCTTTTAAAGGAAGGGGGATTGTAAAGAAACTTAGAAAAACGACGGACCAACGTAAAATTTATTGTTATGGTTTAAATAAGTTTATGTATTAATTTATTACACAAACAGATTTATCCTTTTAAAAACTTTCCGTAGAAAACTTGAAAGTCATATTTAAAGAAGTATTTTTTTCTTTAACAAATTAAGTTTTTTGGTGTTCGTATCATATTGTATCAGTAAATATATAAATAATGTATCTCATTATTCCCCACTGTCACTACGAGTATTTTGTTAAAATGACATTGTGTAATTATATTTCGCAAGCCATCCCCCGACTTTTATTCAATTTACCTAAATGACAGGAACATTGCCACAACACTTCAAACTGTCGTTTTAAGCGTTAATATTTGAATTTTGATGATTTACAAAAATAAATCTTCATTTCATATTATTCAAAAGTATTATTTACGAGAATTTTTTATATAACTCTTCAATATACTTTTTTCGTCTTAGAATTATTCAAAGGTCTTTCTCACAGCACTAACGTTACATTACCCAGAAACTACACTGTTATCCGTAAAGAACACTTCATTCTTCCACGTCACACGGCAATTGTTTTCGTTACATCGCCGCCTTATCTAACAGAACCTGTAGAAGTTATTACCAACGCAAGCAATGATACAAACACCGCTAAACCACCTCGCTACGCCTCATTGCATCCTCATCGACAACCGACAATACAGCCTTTGTCTTACTCACCAAATGATTCACAAGAATCGCATTGTTCTCTGTTTATTTGTCGAGTTTTAAAAAATACTTTCCTTTGTCAATGATGAGCAGGTAAACAATTTAGGTAGTGGTAATATTACGGAATTGTGTTAGAAGGTTATAGCTCCATCAAAACAATATGCGTATTTGCACTCAATAGAAATGCGATTACCGTATGAAGTGTAACCCAATCTATCTTCTCGAAGGAAATTTTGGGATAATATGATACTGATATTTGGAGGGGAGAAAGTATTGCGTTGAATGATTGAGTCAACAAAGGAGGATAAGTTTAATATAATTCAAGACAGGTCTCATAGTGTTGTTAGTGTAATTCATAGCGCACCCCACGCTGACGTGGACGACGCAGTGCACCATAAAAACAGAAGATAAGCTCGCTTCAGTTTTATCGCCATACGACACACAGCAAGTCCATTCTCATCCGATACGTGAATGGAGATCTTAAGCCCTGTATTAGCCGAAAATCTTGTACCATTCTTAACCGTTTCTAAACAAGATCACAGCTTGTAACGGATAACGTTCCGTTACTTGAATTCTACAGCGAACAAGTGTCAAGAAACTGAGAAGTTATTTCCTCCTTTTAACTCGTTATGTGATTTTATTACAGTTGCAAAACGTATATCAAATAACTATACACAATATTATATTTAAACATACCTGCCTATACTTGTATGTATGTAAAAAATCATCGTATTCTTATAACCAATTCAATTCGTTTTACACTCAACGTGGGAATCAAGTGTTTGTTTGACGATAGAACGGAAAACGGTGTTGTAATGAACAAAAAATAAATATAGCGCGAGTGAGTCAGTATTTACAGGTGAAACGGAAACGCGCAATCATACACTCAGCTTGCCATAGTAAAGATGTTTACTAGCCGTAAACATAATCAATAATCGTAACTTATGTGACGGCCCGACTTTTTAGTGATACTTTCGTGGTAGCCAAATATGGCAGGAAGCGTAAAATTCGGATATTAAATACGTAAGTGATATCCGTTGTGTGCGTTTATTTGGAAACGTTTTATTAAAGCACTTTAAATAAAATGATACGAGGGCATAAATGAACGGCACGTTCTCTCGTTTGTGTTACGTTCTGTTTAAAAATAAAACTTGCTTGTTTTAACTTTAATATTCGGATTGTTATCTTTCTAATGAATGGTTTACACTAATGACGTCATCGGTAAATATTTGGAGCACTAATTAAATCTTAATTAATGAGAATAATGGACAGATAATTATAAAATGATAAGCTACTACATCGTCAAAAAACATTTATATAAAGTAAAGTAAGTTAAGTAACATCCGCTACATATCCCACTGCTAAGCATAGGGCTCTTCTTCTATTAGGGAGAAGGTTGTGGACCTTAATCCACCACGCTGCTTCAATGCGTGTTGGTATCAATACATACATGTGTCAGAATTTCATCCAGCACATGCAGGTTTTCTCACGATGTTTTCCTTCAATTAAACACAAATTTAGCACCATCCAGCGGTGTTAGCCAGGGTTTGAACCCGCGACTTTCGATATAGATTCACGTGTTTGCACCACTAGGCCATCTCGGCTAAAAACATTTATGTCTAATAAATTTTGCGTAAGTAAAGGAATTATTTACACACCAACTTTATGAAAGGAAAAGGAATAATTGACCATTTCCAAGTAAAAATGATTAGATTAAGATTTCTGCAACAACAATACGTGTTTGTATTAAAAATACTATAGTCCGTTCCAAATCTTAATGCACACAATAATAACAAACCTTTCGGT
>DVRM01000181.1:0-11875 GCA_018232405.1 Junonia genoveva | reverse complement strand
CGAAACACGACGCAAGCGTCATTTCACGCCGGTTTTCTGTGAGGCCGTGGTATCACTCCGGTCGAGCCGGCCCATTCATGCAAATCCATGGCTCTCCCACGGATTGTACATTATTGTGGTGATACTCAGATGCCCAGACATAATGACATCGCGAATTTAATTTTTCTACATCTAACAAGTTAACCGGTGCTATTCAACGTTTACACAAACTTTTATTTCTATATTGACTAACATGCTAGATGTTATTTCGGAACATACCCATAATATTTAGTATTTGTTGCGTTAGTAGATATATATTTAAATTCCGTCTGAGATATTCTTATTTGGCATAAGAATATTTCATATTTTTATAGTGATACTATTTGACAATAACTCCCGAAATACATTGCTATTTCTTATATAGTTTGCAATTTAAAATCACGATAAATAGACACAGCTATAAAGACTCCATCTTGAGTCGGAGGGATAACTGCTCCAGATGATACCGACTTAAATGGAGACCAAGCACTCACTTAGGGAATCCTACGGTCTTAATTAAACTAGCCAAGTCGTTGACATACTACTAAGGATACAAACTCGTTAGGAATAACCAAACGTTTGCTCGAGTTTCACAAATGGTTTTTGGAACTAATCGTTTATTGTTTCTCAATTAATTTTGAGAAACATTGCGAAATTATGTTATTAGAGTATTGTTTAATTTAGAAGATAATTCATTTGAATAAACTTTATACTTTGTCACAATAAAGTCAACCCGTAAACTTCCCGTCTATTTAGCCAACGATTATGCTGATGTGACATACTATTACAATTTACCTCTACCGGCACCGGTGCTAAATTTTACACTGTTGCTAGTTGAAAATTTGACTGTAGTCTATTCAAAGTGGGTTAATGCACTGGAACAATTTGAACTTAACCGTTAAGCCAGTCTTGTGTAGTACAGTGGGTCGCATTAGCATAGAAATGGAGCCGCGGTCGAGTTGGAGCGTGAACGCTATCGCTTGTAATTAAACTGTCCACGCCTGTCCAGGCCGGATAATTTTCACCTAGGCACGGCCGATGTAACTTTCCGATTGCCCCTAAAGTTTCGAGGAGCTCCAACTATGGGCCAATTTGTAAGACTTATGAAAGGGACTGAGGAATGTTTTACTGTTTCCGAATGTACATCGGGATTTTGATTATAGTACTGTGTCGTAAAATTAATTCCATATTTTTACACGTTACGTACGTATGTTAACATACGAGTACGTTATGTTAACAAAATATATTTTATAGCTAGTTTGAAAAAAAATTACAGTGGTGAAATTTTATTTTAAGATATAATAATTTTGCTTTTCTATTGTGTCTATTTTCAGACTTCTCTGAAAACTGATCCTTTGAGGACTTTGAGTGGGCAGACTCTTTATTAGTTTTTTTAATAAAAAAATATTGCTTTTAAATTTTCAATAAATGTATCAGATATATTGCGTTACACAATAAAGGCTTTCCAACGCCATCCAAGTTGCCCTAGCCTTGCTCTGGAGCTAAGCCATAAACAACTTGTCGGTTTTAATTAAGGCCATCGAATCCTAAGTGAATGCTCAGTATCTCCAATAAAGCTGCTAATATAATCTACAGGAGACAGCTGTCTAGACGGGACACGGCGTAGTCTCATTATTTTTCCGTTACATTATTCATCATGTCGCGAAAGATGTCTCTTTTCACAATGAAACCGCCAGCTACTTATTAAAATGTTTCAAAGTAATGCATTTTTCTATCTTCTGCTATGATGGCTTGGGGTTTAAAAAGAGGACTGTTAACTGCAAAAATAATGTATTCAAACTACTAGTATATTTAGATTTTATACAAAAAGTATTTCTTGGCAAATTAAAATGTGCTAGTGATGTGATAGTAAACATTTATTGTACTTAGAAAAAATACATAAGACTTAGAAGGAAGACTAATGGGCATACACCAAACTAATTACATAGCTAGTTTTATTATATAAATGTCATCAATAATTTATGATGAATTAACATTATCAAACTAGGGTGGTAAGATATAAAATTATTTTAATTATTTATTATTGTATAATACGTGACGTTTACACGTAAATTAAAATGAACATGAATTAATTTTCGTTGCTGTTATTTTACAATGAAACTATGATTTTCCTTAACTCAGTGTCTGACATAATGTCGGTACAGGGCCCTTATTCTCTATGCCAAATTAAAACGTATTTCTATATTGAAACACGTTATTGTCTAAAACCGTATTCTCTATGACATTGTGAAATTGAAATGTCACGTTTTGTGGCGCGTTCCATGCTGCCAAATATTTAAGAAATAAATAAAAAATAAACCGGTAACCTTTTTTGAAAGATTGTTAATAGAAACGGATTGTGCCATCTCCAAAAAGGCAAGAATAACATTATCTATGCTATTCCTTACGTTTTCAAGAAGTGTGCTTACAAAAAACCCTTTTAAGAAGACGTAACGTGCCATGGTAAGATTGTTTGAGAAACACGATATCACGTCATCCGTTCTGAGCACGTTACGTATTGTGACATAGAAAATACGGGCCCAGTTTTTAATCACTTTCATTAGCTAATTTACTTTGCGTCCAATGATAAGTTTCAGGCTTTGCTTTAGCAAGCCTTTAAACAAATTTTTTTTATAAAACTAGTCATAAATGTTTCATGAAAAATACACTCTGTGTCGTATTTTAATTGTCAGTTTTATTCATTAATATCGGCTTAAAAAATATGGCATACTTCTCACTTTTATAAAATGTTCGGCTAACTGTACAGAATCACGAATGAAGCCTCTTTCGTCAGTTCTTCATTTTATTTCGTGAACGCCCATTACGTCTTGCAATGCTTTTAAAATCTCGTTCCAATGGTCGTGAGTACATTTAATTACACGCTTGCTTCAATTTGGTGGTGTGCCAAAAGCCTTCAGTAAATCACATACAGCTGGCCATTTAAGGGAGAATAAGCTTTATAATGGTCGTATTATGGGTCATAATTGTGTATCATGACTCCTCAAAAACCTACATTGTTAACGTAAAGTCACGCTCCTGTTCGCACAGGTGTGACTCGAAATTAGAATGAGCAGGATCGTCCGCGGGTTTTGTGAATGTAACGCATACCAAATAGGCTCAACTAGATTTGGGGTCTTTGTGAATTTATAGGATTTTATTTCGTCCCCTTAGCTTAAGCGATACTTTACTGAAATTCTTTATATTGTAATAAATATCCCCGTGACGAAGTCTGTGTATAATAAGATTTTTTCCTCACTTGATATCTATTTTACATAAAATTGGGCCGAATCAAATGATGTCTTTAGGGATTATAATCTATGTACGCTATATTATTCTATTGAACTGCTCTCAAAATTGCTTTTATATTAATTAATTGCTTTTATATTATAATTTACTACAATTATATAGTAGGTTCGAATAACG
The DNA here is from genome assembly GCA_018232405.1 of Junonia genoveva. Classification (NCBI taxonomy): domain Eukaryota; kingdom Metazoa; phylum Arthropoda; class Insecta; order Lepidoptera; family Nymphalidae; genus Junonia; species Junonia genoveva. Next base: position 8,434 of record DVRM01000181.1, on the reverse strand, counting down.
TAAGTCGGGCTATTGAAAATTTCAACTCGAGCCTAGACGTTCAACATATTTACAACACACCGATCACCTGATCTGGCGTTAACACGCTTTATAAATTTGCACTATCCAAATATCGCATCCAATTTAAAATTCTACGTTAAATTTTTGTCATCTAAAAGTATGAAATATATTATCTTTTTTTTAATTCTAGTTCTCTTATTGTTAGAGGAAAAATCTTAATATCATCTTAAATAATTAAAAAACAAACAAGATCCCTTTTCTATAAAGCTAAAATATTTTAATTAGTTTCGTAATAATAAATTATGGAACAGATATTTTATTCTGCTCCCGTTAGGAAATCTTATTAATTTTGTTATTAGGCAAGTACTCCAATTTACAAAGAAACCACAAAACGGGAAATTACCAATTTCTAAATGTTAAAAAGGAGTTGTATCAAATATAAATCATGTTTTAATATTTGTTTTTATCATTTCAAAGTTCGTCGTTGACCTAAATACTTGAATATTCAGCACGTAGCGTTCGTTACTCCGAAGAGAAAATATGCAAGTGAAAAGTAGGTATAATATTTGTTATGCAGATGCAAGAAACTCGCATCTGAAATAATTCGCTATGAAAAATTATGATTTCAAACATTTATCATTTGGTTTTAAGAATTGTAGGACCCACAGGCAATTATTTTTAAATATTACAGTGACGAACTAGAATAATATAAACTTTGAGTTTGGAAATAAACACGGACCTAAATACCCGCAAATAATTATACATTTTTTTTTGTATAAAAAATCATCATATTCCAGGGAAATTTTATCTAAATACCGCACAATTTAATTTGTATCTAAACATTTTTTAGTGAATAAAATAACATGATATTTTTATTGAATTTTACTATGGCAATTTATTTATCTAACAAAACACCTTGAACTACTAACAACAAAGTATCAACACACATGCAAAATACGCGCCATTTTCGCACAAAAATGATATAAAGTACACAAGTACGACGGGTAACAACAAAAGTAAGTAAGCTGTAAACAGAGGTCTCATTACTCAAAATCATCGCTATCACCTTTCAGTACAAAACACAGAAATCAACAGTTAAAAGTGTTCTTAAAATGGGATAGCAATAGTTTTGCATGATTAACCGTCAGACTCGCTGACACTATCCCAACTTGAGAACGAGGCCACTGGCGACCACAAGTTAATTAAAAGATGACAGCTCTTAATAAAGTTTAATCAAAACTGTCACTAGTTCTGATCCTGACTCCGCTGAAATAGGTTGACATTATAATAAGCGATTATAAGTTTTCGAAACACGATACCGTTTAAATGGTTTTTATTTAAAAATAGTATAATGGTATTTTTTTATTCTGTGGATTGATGTTGTGGCAACATATTATTTATATTTGTATTATTTATTATATTATACATAATATTTATTTGTTTATATCAATCAACCCGTGTTACACTTTACAATATTTTGTACGTCATAGTTCTATTTTCTTTTTAGTTTTAGACAGTATGTTCTATTTTCTTAAAATTATATTTCGTAAGTATAAACTATCTAAGTTCTCCGGTTTGATCAACAAAAAAAACTATACCTAATATATGACCAATAGACAGTTATGGGGTAAACCGTAAAAACCGTTCCAAACTATTTTTACAAGATGGCGGCCGTGTGACAAGGGCGGCGGCCCCACAAACATGGTGTTAATCTAACACTGACCCTCTCTGTACATCTAAAAAATAAAATTGCGTCCTCTAAAAATCGCAATGTAATTTTTCAATGGACTATGAACTGCCTACCAAAAAGTAGGTACTTAAGAAAAATGCAGTGTTTTTTCACATTTTACGTTTTATCTTAGAACAGATAACTTCTTAATCATTTAACACAATGTCAAACTTAAAGAGAACTATATCTCGAGAACTAAAGTATAAGGTATAAGTATAAAATATTCTGAAGTATGATATTAGGTTTAACAAATGTTTCGCAATAATGGCGTTTCTCCAACTACACATTTAAGGTGGTCGCATTTTTCATAAGAAGTGTATTTATGAACAATACAGCTCGTTCTATAGAACTAAGTTAACTGTATTTACTTTAAAGTTTTATCTTATACGAGAAACAAAAAAATATAAATAACAGCTTGTTCTAGTTGTAGACAGTATCGTCGCTAGAGAGGGGAGGGGGGGGGACGTCGGTCCGGCTGATCATGAAAAGGACAAAAAGTTGTATAAGTGTGTATCTTCCGAGGTCTAACCTTAACACAATCTTTAAAAGAATAGTGAAAAGTAGAGAGACATGCTGAAGGGATTCCTAAAAAAAGGGATATCCGCATAATACGTTAAGGGGTAAGGGTGTAAAGGGTTGCTGCTATGCATTAGCCGAGCTAGCATTTACGCCAATGCGTTGAATGGTTGAAGATGTCCGATACTGCTATACAAAGATTTCCTTTCTTATTATTGAGATGTAGCAGTTAACACCGGACAGATGTAGTTTTCATTTTTACTTTTAACATTTCCATTTTTAAACTTTTTAGCATTAGCCCGGTAGAGAATCTCGCTACTTAATTATTCAAATAAAATATTTAAAGCTTTCTGGATTCTATAAATTATATTTGTAGGTATATTGGTATAAGTTAGATTTAGGTATCTATCACTTTTAAAGAATTAAAGAAGAAAAGAAAACCCGTACCAACGCAATTTACTAGTACAAAAGTCGATAAAGTCTTCTAAAACTGATACAACTTCTTTCTTGAGGTCAAGAGATGTTGCTTTGTTACGCAATACTACTTTAACATGCGAAGTTAAACAGAGTTTCTCTTCTTTTTTTATACAATAAATAATTAGTCATCGTTTTCGTTCCTGAAATAAACCTTCAACAAAATAAACTTTTGTAATTGTTTTTATTTGCTAACTTATTTCAATTTTATTCCTGTTATTTATTATTACTTATATTAACTTATTTCCACTATATTTCAGCTTTCAAAAAAATTTAAGTTAAATGCAAATTGTCGATCTGTAAATTTTTGACAGGGCAAAAGACAGCTGACACAATCACTTATAATCCAAAAGAAATTTAGAGGGTGCCAGGCGGATCGATGAAAACTTTTGAGAATGTGATAGAAAAGGTAATTTAGAGTCTGTTTAACGTCATTTACCTTAGCACCAAGTTTTACAGTTTTCGAGAAAATCGCGATTTTGTATTTTTTTAGGGAAACTCCACTTTTCCGTCTTTAAACGCTAATAATACCAAAATGAATGCTGATTTTTTTTCTTTTTGTTTTTAATTCGTCACTCTGATGAAGTTTTCCGTACCACATATTCATTGATATTAAATTAAGTAAGAAACATTAATAATATTGCATTGAATGTAGCCAAAAGGATTAGTGTCAAAGTTGATGAGATTTTCAAAGGCAAACTTCTTATTAAAAATAAAACAGTTCCAGTCGTTCAGATATTTTTAAAAACTTCTCTGATTTATGCTCTTTAAAATGGTATAAGTACTTTATTAAAAACATTTTGTTGATTAACACAATTTGCAATAATTCCGATCAATATCAGTATTGAAGTTAATTAATAAATGTTAGTTGCATGTTACGTAAAAGGCAATTAAACAACAGCAACTTGAAATTGAAAACTCCAATGAGATTATTTGCGTCGACGTCACCTCTCCGCGAGAGTGTTTAGCTGAAATATTGACCTAAAACGTAACACTCAACTTATATGCATGCATCATACAAATTCCCTAATACATACAGCACTGGAGTGCATCAACATTATCATGTAACTATGATAAAATGGTAACTAGGAAATATTAAACAGCGGTTTCCAAATGTTTGCGCAAAATCCGCTTGTTTACACGGAGTTTAGTTAATTTATTAGCGAAACGGTATGAGTCGGAATCACTAAGTTCCGAATTTACTTCATTTACTTTACTTTCTAAATGGAATCCATTCGTTTTATTAACTAGAAGTAAAGTTGCAATCGCTATCTGCTTTTGTTCTATCGGAAAATTTATTTGTCTTCCGTAATCACTTTTAAACTGTGAAACAATGTAACGGTTTTGTGTTTTATTGTTTTAATATCTATTTCGTATAGCTTCAAAATATATACAATTATAGGTACGTAATCCAGAAAATTATTAAATAAATAAATAAACCCTAGACATTCAAAGGACTCCAGTAAGATCATTGGATCTTGTGTCGAGGGTCTGAAAAACACACACACAACACAAATACTCAGACCACGTCAAGCATCCATATGTCCAATACGGTCTTATGCGGTCTCTCATGAGCGGGGATCGAATCCGCGATCATTAGCACTTCAGACAGTTGCAGTGATCACTGCGACAACACTGAACATTATCCAAATCAAGACAGTAAAGTAGAAGATATTAATTTAAAAATTAAAGTATGGTCACTATTTTTGATGAATTTCATGTCATTTTTTTGTAACGCATGTGACACAGGTAATATTTAAAGGTTATGGTGTCATGGCCAAGATTAAGCTGTCCTTGTGGGTTTAAGAACCTCATGAACTATGCATGATTAGATTAAAGGGTTTATGAAGAGTATAGGTTCTTAAGACTGAAGAGCAATTTATCTTCAAATAATTTATTAGGTCTAGTTACATAGTAAAAATAAACTGCAGAATTTGTTCAAGTAAGTTTAATATTGTTAAAAAATTTCATAATAATTAAAAAACCAAATAAAAATACTTACATAAACCAAATAAAAAGCTGCTAATACGCCAAACATACAAATTGCAGGTGTTATGGAATGTTAGTATCAAATAAAATTAAACACAATAAATCAATTTCGTGTTTATTCGCTAACAATTACGTTGCGTAAAGCAATAGCCATATTTCTAAAACTGAAACTGCAATATATTCCAAACACAAATACTAATTTATTTTTGTATCACTAAATTTGAGCTAGTGTCGTAAATCACGGAAATATAATGAAAAATAGCAATTGATGTGTTTTGTTCTGCGTCCGAAAATTGTTTGATTACTTCATACCTACATTTTTGATTACTTACATATTTTTTGTGTAAGTGAATAAAATGTACCTAATAAAAAACTAACCTAATAAACTAGATACTTTGTAATTATTTAATGCTCTTAGAATATTAATTGAAATGTTATTATACCTACTATCAAGTTTTAATTCGAGAGCACGTCCCAAATATACTAATTTTCAACAGAAAGAATACCTTTTGTAGGGTTATCATTGAAAAATTATAAAAAGCAAAACAGTGAGTACGATATTCCCGTTTAAACTATAACATAAAGTCACGATCCTATTAAGGGCTTATTTTGTGTACAGGTATATTTACTTCTTATATTCTGAGCATAATTCGTTAAAATAATGTTCTCATTTTTTATACGGAAAACGTACACGGCCAATTATTTTAAATCATAACAAGCATGTTTCTCCACGTTAAAAGGTTTTCCTACGTGTAGAAAGATAGCAAAATCTAATTTTTATATTACGGACGAAAAAACTGTAAGTAAAATAAGAAATGTCATGTCTCTAATAATAAAACTTCGCACGAGCGTTTTCGAGTACCTACGCGTACACCGGAACGCACTGTGTGTCTATGTGTGTCAAAATAGTAAGTAAGTAGCAGTAAGTAATAATCAATGAACGTCCCACTGCTGGTCAAGTAAATGTTTTAATATGAAGGAGAAGGTTAAGAACTTAATCCACCACGCCGCACAACTGCGTCACGCAAAACGTACGATGATCTAGGCTCTCAGTTTACTATCAGGCGCACTCGTATAAGTACTCTACAATCGATACATTTATTAATTTATCAACTCATTGACTAAGTCGAGCTATTTATTCGTAATTCACAGACACATAAAAATTCATAAATGATGTGAAATTTTATACGCGTACATGAAAACGCACAGTCCGGAATAGCCTAACAAATAATCTTGACATAAAATATCAAAGATTTCGTTTATGAAATGCACTTTTAAACCAAAGCATTGCCTATTGAACGCAAATGGAAAAATAAAACAGAATCACTGTAGAAAAATCGAGTGCATTTCCTGTTTAAATCCGACCTAAAGCAGACCGTGGGTAGAAATGGAAAAATATTTTTAATAGCCGCGTTGTTTGTCATAACTGCGAGTGAAATTAAAACGTCAACTTATTATACGTTTCATATATTTTTCTTTGAAAAGTTTTAATGAAATACATAATTGTAACTGCTTATTTTTATACATTTTATTTTTAATTAAAACGTTTTATTTATATGACAGCAAACTAATGGCAAGGGCGATGATTGTTACGAAAAGTGTAAAGCTTTCACTAAATTATATTATTTTTATTATATTTATATCCGAGCTCTTTTTCAGAAGTTACTCATCGAATTTGAATAAAGTTCTCGTTACTCGTCGAATGTACATTATTTAACTGAACACGGTATATTATGTATCAGAAACACTAATTTAATAAAATATTTTAGAGAAAATGAATAAAACGCCAACGTCACGCGGTGTTCCCAGGCGGTCACCCATCCAAGTACTGACCGCGCCTGACTTTGCTTAACTTCGGTGATCGGACGAGAACCGGTGTATTCAACGTGGTGTGGAGGTTGGCGAATGTGACGTTTAAAGTTCATGTCGAATTCGACATTTATTCTAATTTTCTTCTTCCTAGCATTTTCCTGGCCTTTTACCAGGGTCTGCTTTATAATTTTATTATTCTAACCTAGGTATTGACCGGTTGCTGATATTTGCATAGAATGATTACCGTCTGACCTCCGCAACCACGAGGGTAATCCAGTAACCATTTGGACTAGAAATTTCGACTATAAATCTACTATAATAGCATAAGAAATATATCAATGTGATATGTTTTATTACATATTTAAAAAAAATGTTACCTAACCATCCTATACCGAGATAAACATATTTAAATAAATTAATGATTAGGTACCTAAACTAAAATGACATTTTTGTTTTGATTTTCTTCGGATCACGGATTCGGATCAAATTTGGTAAAAACGATCCTAATTCCGGAACCACTCGACGTGGTCACGATTTGTTTTGCAATGACTTAAACAATTTAATATTTTAACATTATAATAATCTTGTTTATAACCAATATTCTTAAAATTCAGCTCTCGTAATATGTTACCGTAATTAATTATGTAAACATTTTCACACCTCCGCTTTTGTTGCGAAATTTTATACTTAATGAAATTAAACGTTAATGAACGACATATTAAACGTGAATGAATTTATGTTGAAATTAATAATAATACAATTAATTTGTTGTTTTTGTCGCATGGAAATTATTTTGCTGGTTACTTTTGTCGAGTAATGTTAAATTAAATCTGTAAAATACTTGACAAGCGGCGTGTTTTCTTCGTGTAAAATAGTGCTGAAAGGTATCATTTTATTTTTCTTTTCTGACGTCAAGCTAACGAAGCGTCTCTTTTTTTCTAACCTATTTATGAAAATTCATAATCTATTTTATGAAAGAGTTTTAAATATATATGTTTTAAGTTGTTTAATAAACGTTTTAAGTTTTTATATAGCAGTTTAAGTTCTTACCGCCTTAAGTCAATGTAATATTAATGACTGTGGCCTTGTTATTGAATAGGCAGAAAAAAATTTAATGTGGACTAATTTAACGAAAATTTTGTAGGATAATTATTTACGAAACAGAGACTAGTAGCAATAATATTTATTATTATAATACAAGGTAGGTTATAAAGTAAGCCAGTGTTGGGCACAATGTAATCTGATTACTGAGTACAAACTACGATTACTTTAAGTAATCAGTAATCTCGATTACATTTTGCCCAATTTAGTTTGATTACTTTTAACTAAATATAATCATGATTACATGTAATCACTACTTTGAGTTGTAGTTTGTAATCTGATAACAATACTAATGTCGCTTGTCTAAGAAAGGTCTAACCGTAGATTGTTAAAATTTATTTGAGTTTAGTTTTATTTGTCAATGGTTGCTTATAGTTATGTTTTTTTATACCCTTTTTTCAAGTTGAACAAATTACTTAACTTAACTGACACAGATTATTTAATTATCTTCTATGAGTGTTGGCGTAATGATCACTGCAACTGAATTCAGATGATCGCAGGTTTGATCTCCGCTAGTAATAGTCATCTGTATTGGTTATGTGAATGTCTGTTGTAGTCTGGGTGTTTGTGCTTGTGTTGTGTGTATTTTTGGACCTCCGACACAGGGATAATAAGCACATGCAGGATTGTAGGTACGTATACATATATACATACAAATGTTTGTTTCCGACCATCATTGTCTCAATTCGTTCTCCGAAACAAAGAAGTGAGAAAGGCAATACCTACATTTATATAGACTTGTATAAACAAATAAATACGAGACCAATACAAATATTTACAACGAATAACAGTCAAACACGAACAACCAATATT
>DVRM01000180.1:0-11899 GCA_018232405.1 Junonia genoveva | reverse complement strand
TATTGTATTAATCGTGGAAATAGAGACATGTATAATGAACAGTTGTTGTATTATTTCCCTTCTGGACTGTCTTTAACAATACACATGTGTAAGATTCGTAGTTTAGTCTACAGAATAGTCATAAAATTAACAATACACACACACTCATACATATTACATAAATTCGAAAAAGATTATAAACAGACGAATCAAGGCACAAAAGTAAATATCAATTCAATAGTTCGCGTCAAGTGGACACACAGCATTACGTATAATAATAATACACACGTAGAGACAAAACGAAAATCTCCGCAGTTGTAAAACAACGTATCTAATGGACCGTCTAATTTATCGACAGAGAACGGCATTTGTAACTTTATAATACGTTTATACGGCGTTTAGCGAGAAATGTCGAGGAATTCGGGAAAAAGAAGAAAAAAGTTTTTTCGCACAAAAAAATACTGGTCTAAAAAGTTTGTCGGGGAAAAGCGAAATAAAAACGAATATTTGGCGGGAGCATTTTATTGAAAAACAAAGTGTGATATCGAAAAACAGAAATAAGTGGTCAAAATTGTATTCAAACTTTAGGTACTAAACATTTTTTTCTAAACGATAATATTGCTATTTCTTATTTGTTATACGTTCGATTTGGCGCCAGGTCAGTAATTTTATTTTCTATAAGATTCATAGCCGATTGACAGATTGAAAAGAATATAAAATGATTTAAAATACCGCAGTCCGGTACGTCACACTATATCAATCGAGTGACCATCTGACATCAATCATTGACTGAATTGATAGCAAAATTAACACGTAACAGAAAAAATAAAATTATATCAGAAAAGGTATAAATTATTTAACAATATCTAAAATAATTTTCGTCGCCATGAGAACGACATTTCGCTATATTGTTATTGGCATTATTTTGTCGCCTATGTCTAAATACGGAAGAATCAGAATGGCAAGGACATTTAACATTTGTTTCCGTTAACAATCTAAGCGTTCTGACATCATACCTATCTGTTCGTTTAGTAACTGTTGAAGCGTCTTTCTTGCCACAAGAGCATTGAGAGGCTACAGAAGTCTGACTTTGAGATTTGGAAGAAGGCGTGGAATAAATTGAGCAACAAGAGTTTCTAGATGACATCGAAGCAAGCAGAACCTTTAGGTGATATAGAACTATTTGCTTTGATCGTTCGTGTGGGGGACGCGTCACTGGAAAATCTTAAGGATTTCCTAGATTGATCTGACGAACGCTTTGATTCTGTCTGACTAGCTACGGATAAGGATATTGAACTTTGACTGCAAGTATCTGAATCAAGACTTTTTTCGGATGATTTACAGGGACATTTTGAGTCTTGCGTTTTAATAGTGGCTACTTTTTTGCATTTGCAGGAATCCTTTTCAGTGTTGAGCAAAGATTGTTTCGAATCAGCACACGTACATTCCTTCTTGACTTTAGAATCATCTCTGGAGCTACAAGGGCACTTACTAGATTGACTTTTACAGGAACAACTATCTTCAGACGGTCTTTGTTCATCTTTCGAAGAACAAGTATGAGACATATCGTTAGATTTATTGCAAGAACATTCTTCTTTTGATTCCTTTTTAGCTTTCTTTGATTTACAACTACATTGTGATTTACGACAGCTACAAGATTTTTCATTTTCAACTGCAGAATCTTCTTTTTTGGCACATTTTTGACATGTATGACTATTAACTGTTTCAACAGCTCGACTACAAGTGTCACTATCTATTGACTGTTTGGAAGACTTACAGGAACATCTTGATGTTTCCTTTATTTTATTACTCTTACATACATTATCTGATTTTGATTCGGAACACAAGCATTTTTGTTTTCTTTCGTTTTCAGGATCTCTTATCTTACAACTCGATTGACGGTTTTTACAACTACACGTAGGTTTTTCTTCTTCTGTTTCACAATTAAGGCCTTTAAATCTTAAAGCACATTTGGGACACGTTTGACTAGCGACTGATTTGACCGTATTATCACTACAAACACTAATATCAGACTGTTTAGAAGATTTGCAGGAACATTTTGACGAATCCTTTTGATTAGTTTTTATACTACGACAGGATTTTTCATCACTGTCAATTGATTTTGATTTAGAACATGAACATCCTTGCTTATTCTTGTCTTTATTATTAGATTTACATTTACATCGAGGCTTGTGACAACTACACTTTGATGATAAATTCTTAACTTTAGATTCAGAATTAAGATCTTGTCTTGAAGCACATTTAGAACAAGTTTGACTAGCCACAGAGATTTCAGTACTTTGATCACAACTGCCCGTATCAATTGACTGTTTCGAAGATTTACAAGAGCATTTCGATTCCTTTTTCTTACTTTTGCAATTACATCTAGATTGCTTTGATTCTATTATTTTATTTTTACACCTACTACAGTGACTAGTTGATTTTTCAATTTGCTTAGTCTTATTACTGTTAAATGATTTTGATTCATTGCATTTGCATATTTGTTTTGACTCTTGTTTTCTATTATTTGCGTTACATCTACATTGTGACTCAGTTTGTATAGATATTTCTTCTGATGCATTACATTGTATAGAAATATCTTGCGAGGAAGGACAACTATATGTTTGAGATGTAGTGTCGCTATAATTATCGGAGTCATAAAATTGCGATGAAGATTTATATGGGCATTTTGTTGAACCCTGCACTTTATTCTGACTTGCAGACTTACATGAAATAGTTTCAGTTTTATCTTTGTTACATTTACAGATATCATGATCTGTTTGACTCAGATGGCTTAGATTTAGAACAAGAGCAATCATTATTCGATTTTCTTATATTATTATCGTGATTAGATGTCTTACAAGAACATTTTGATTTGGCTTGTGCGACATCGGAATCAGTATTGGTCCTTACTTGATTTTTACTACATGTTTGACAGACACTTTCAGTTTGTTTCGTCTGACAAGACGTTTCACCAGATGAAGATTTTTTACGACATACACATTTCGAAGAACCATTTTCTTTTTTGGACTTTAAACTAGATTTACTTTTAGTTTGATTACAACTACAATCATGAGAATATTTATTGCTCTTGTCTGAAGAACTCGAATTATCCGCATTGCAACTACAGGAATTCTTAGGCTCTGCTTGCTTATTCTTATTTATTTTGATATCAGGCGAGGTAAATATTGACTTCAAGCATTTACATTCTGGTTTTAAAGAAGGTTTAGATGTTTTGCAAAGGCAATCTGTTTGGGAACTGCTACAAGAATGTAGAGTAGATTTTGATTTTGACTTAGAACACGCACATTTCTTTTTGTTTGTCCTGCTTCTAGTTTTAGAAGGTTTCCTTTTAGGTGTGCTACTATATTCTGATTTAACAGGAATACATTTCATGCTTTGTGATTTGCTACAATTTGATACAGCTTTAGTGTCGCTAGGCTCAGTTTTATCCTTAAAAGGATTAACGTCATTTAAATATTGTCCTAATTTTTGGTACAAACTTTTTGGTTCTGATTTTGATTCACACGGCAATTTGATAGAATGACAAGAACATTCCGGTTTGTAACAACTAAAATCTTTGGATGGTTTCTTATTTCGACTGTTATCCGACTTTGTTAATGATTTACAACTTGCCGATTTATTCGATTGCGACAAAATTTTCTTTAAAATGATTATAGTACTAGGGGTAACTTCGATTTCATGCACAGACTTAGATAAGTCATCTTTAGAAACTATTTTTATTTTACAGCAACTATCAACAGGCTTATTAGATTTAGGATCTTGTACTATATCATTCGTAACAGATTTACTCTTTGTCGAACAATTTGAAGTCTGCGTACATTCAGTTTTGCTTGCTTTACTTGTTGAATTAAGATTACTTTTTAAAGTACACGTGGCAGGGACTTGTGATAAATCTATAGACGTGACTGAAATTGTCTGAGACGTTATTGACACAACTTCACTTGAATTAGTTTCACTTGTCTTTTGTGTAATTTTATTTGAACCTGAACACGATGGAGGCAGAGGAGACACCTTCGTAATTTTTGATGAAATACTATCAGTGATTTTTACAATGCCGGGTTGATTAAAGTTTGCTGATTTAGAACGCTTTACTTTTTTAGTAAATTTATCAATTCTTTTTTCTTTTTCAAATTTGTAGTCTGATTTAAATTTCCCGACATGCTTTTCAGTCTTTCTTGTAACTACTATTTTTTGCTCATGAATAATGTTGTTATCCGGTAATCTCTTTATTTTGACCGTTTCTTTGTAACTATTTACAAATTCGCTTATATTTTCTTCGCTTGGTTCATTTACATCTTTATTCAAATTATCATTACCACAAACTGATGAGCAAGATTTTTCTTTGGATGTCATTTGCTTCAAGGAAGCTTTTTGCGAGACGGACTTCACGCATTTACTAACTGTCTCTACTATACCATTGACTAATGCTTTAATATTTTGTAAGCAGAACATGTGTTCCTCACTTTTTTCTGCATCATAATTCTGTGTGCAAGATGGACAAACATTTTCTTTTGAATTAGACACTACTTTGCTTTGCTGGTCCATTTTACAACTCAAATTCGATGTTTCAACGTCTCTTTGATCAATAAATTCGATATTTTTCTTACAGGTACATGATACAAAAGATTTTGACAATTTTACCATACCGCTATCGCTTTTTGTGATTTTCGTTTTGTCACTTTTATTTTTACATACAGAACATACGTTTTCTTCTATTGTTAGTTTCTCTTGGGATACTATCTTCATATTTGTGATTGCTTTTATTTTTCTCTATATCCCTTTGATCAATAAATTCAATATTTTTCTTACACTTACAAGATACATCGGATTTTGATGACTTCGTTGAACCACAAATACTCTTCTCACTTTTACTTTGATTTCTGTTAACAGCACAAACAGAGCAAACATTTTTATCAGTACTCTCTTGTGCTTTACAAACACTACCTTTTAGACTACCTGCTTTCTTTCCGTTAATCTCCCTTTGATCAATGAATTCAATACTTTTCTTACACTTACAAGAAACATCAGATTTTGATGGTTTAACTGAACCACAAATATTTTTGTCGCTTTTTGGTTCTTTTTTCTTATCACCACAAACAGAGCAAACACTTTTTATTACTTGTATCTTGAGATTTACAAACATTTGCATCTTGCTTGGCTGCTTTCTTCTCATCAATCTCTCTTTGGTCAATAAATTCTATACTTTTTTTACACTTACAAGATACATCGGATTTTGATGACTTGGCTGAACCGCAAATACTCTTTTCATTCTTTGTTAGACTTTCCTTATTACCACAAACAGAGCATACATTTTTGTCAGCACTATCCTGAGTTTTACAAACATTTCCGTCTTGCCTTTTTCCATTAATCTCTCTTTGGTCAATAAAATTCAATACCTTTCTTACACTTACAAGAAACATCAGATATTTGATGGCTTAACTGCACCGCAAATATTTTTGTCGCTTTTTGATTCATTTTTCTTATCAGCACAAACCGAGCAAACATTTTTATTACTAGTATCTTGAGTTTTACAAACATTTTCGTCTTGCTTGGCAGCCTTTCTTTCCATTCATCTCTCTTTGATCAATAAATTCAATACTTTTCTTACACTTACAAGATACATCGGATTTTGATGATTTGGCTGAACTAGAAATATTCTTATTCGTTCTTTGTTTGACTTTCCTTACTACCACAAACCGAACAAACATTTCTATCAACGTTATCTTGAGTCTTACAAAGACTTTCATTTTGCTTTTTTCCATTAATTTCTCTTTGATCAATAAATTCAATACTTTTCTTACACTTACAAGATGCATCAGATTTTGATAACTTGGGTGAACTCCAAATTCTCTTATCACATTTTGTTTCATTTTTTCTTATTAGCACAAATAGAGCATACATTTTTATCAGTGTCACCTTGCGTTTTACAAACATCTTGTTTAGCTGCTTTCTTCCCATTAATCTCTCTTTGGTCAATAAATTCAATACTTTTCTTACACTTACAAGATACATCAGATTTTGATGACTTGGCTGAACCACAAGTACCCTTATAACTCTTTGTTTTACTTTCCTTATTACCACAAACAGAACAACTATTTGTATCAGCATCTTGAGTCTTAGAATTATTTTCTTCTTGCCTTTTTCCATTAATCTCTCTTTGGTCAATGAATTCGATATTTTTCTTACACTTACAAGATACATCGGATTTTGATGACTTAGCTGAACCGCATATACTCTTTTCGTTCTTTATTTCACTATTCTTAATAGCACAGACGGAACATACATTTTCATCAATATTGTCTTGAGTTTTAGGACTCTTACAAACACTTTCTTTTTGTCCATTAATTTCTCGTTGATCAATAAATTCAATACCTCTTTTACACTTACAAGAAACGTCATTTTTTGTTTGACTTTTCTTATTACCACAGACCGAGCATAAATTTTCATTCACTGTTTCTTCTGTTTCAGGTTTTCCACAAATATGTCTGTCGTCTGTACCTACTTTCTTTCCATTCATTTCTCTTTGATCAATAAATTCGATTTCTTTTTTGCACTTACAAGGAAGATCCGATTTTGACGACTTATTCGAACCACAAATATTTGTGTCTCTTGTAGGTTTCGTTTGCTTATCAGAACAAACAGGGCATAAGTCATTATCATTTAAATTTTGTACATTAGTTTGCTTACAAATACTTGCGCTTTGTTGAATGTCGGTTTTCGTCCCATCAATATCACGTTGGTCAATGAATTCTATTCCTTTTTTACATTTACAAGATACATCCGATTTTGATGGTTTAACCGAACCACAAACATTGTTATTATTCATTGTTTTCGTTTGTTTTTTCTTACAATTAGAGCATAACTTTTCATCTTCAATATCTCCATTATTTGCTTCGATCATTCTTTGATCAATAAATTCAATATTTTTAGATTCTTCCTCTTTACAGACTGGACATAAGTCATCATTTTCTGTGTCTATTGCGTGCGACTGCCCACAACATTCAATTTCTCTCTGATCGATAAACGCAATACTTCGGACTTTATTTCTTTCTTTATTACCACAAGTAGGACAAGAATCTTCTTCTTTTTCTATATTTTTTTCATTTTTCATGCAACTTCTTAAATATGTATCGCTTTGGTTAACTTCTGCACTACGATCAATTTGTTTTGGTGTTATGGTAATATTCATATTTAGAGGTTCATAATCTTTATTGCCAATTAATTCCCTCTGATCCAAAAATTCAATAGGTTTGATCTCTTTTGCCTCTTCTTCCTCTTCAATCGCTTCACTTTCAGATTCAGATAGTATGGATTCCAAGCTTTCATCAACGGACTCTTGCGAATCAAAACTTTGTGAACATTCACAAGTTTCTTTAACTATCTTGTCCTCTTCGTTGCCCTTTGCCTTTTTAATTTTCAATTCCTTAAATCTCTTTAGTCTAAAATTGTCTTCACGTTCCATTTCTTCTAATTCGGAGAGGATGTAGTGACAGCTCAGCTTGACTCGTGGAACAACTAATTTTGATAAGACATTCCATTTCCTGTGGATAAATTCTTGACTGAATAAATCTCCTCATTATACTCTGAAGCTGCCGATGAACGCCCTTCCGTTTCATGATCTTTTAGTATTCCGAAAATGTTCTAAATAGTTATTTTTTATTGCCATGTCAATAAAATATTAAATAAATTCATGGTTTTTAAGTCATTTTGTATGCTCTTTAAGATATAAATAAGATAACTACGTATACAATAGGAACATAGTTAAGATATTTTAATATAGGTTATTTTAGAAGGTTTAACAGTTAATTCCTATAACTAAGTGATATATCTGTTTCCCTAGAAGTATCGGAATCACTCGAATATATATGTGTGTTGCGAATAAACTTATCAACTGAAAGGCAGTATTTCACACTAGAACTAAAAATAGAAGGATCTTTATAAGCTATTTCTGATTGGCTATGCCTCAAAAAGCCTTGTAAACCAAATGCATAACTGTTAGATAGTAGACACATGTTAATTAATTTTTCATCATCTTCACCAAATGATTCATCCGACGTATCATCATCATCATCAGACAAAGAAGATTCCTTCGAATCACGTTTTCTTCTTTTAATAGTTGTTATTTCTTTTTGTTCCCAAATCGAACCATCAGCCTTTTTCTTTCGTATCACTTTAGTCGTCTTTTGCAACTCTTTTTTAAAATAATCAACGTTACTACCCGATGAAGCCGAACTAGTCTCAAGCTGTTGTTTCACTATTTGTGATTGTGCGTTAGTTTTAATTTTTTTCTTACATAAACTACAAGATTGTTTCTTTGATGATTCTGGCTCTAGTTTCACCGGTATTCTCGCAGCACTTGTTGAAGCATGAGATTTTTCTACAGGATGTGTACATGAAGTACAAAAACTAGTGTTGGAAGGTGCCTTGATTTGATTGACTTCGCTACATAAATCACAGGGGGTAGAATCGTTTATTAAAGGCTTATCTTTCAGTAATTTTTCAGCTTCTTCAACTTTCGTATCCTCGTTTGAAATTTCGTTATTGGCACAAGTAGATGAACATTGAAGTGTTGTATCGTCATCCCGGTTTTGCGTTATCTCATCACCAATCACATCTTCTATTTTATCCCATGATTTTATAGAATCTTCAAAATTTTCACGTTCTTCATTTAGTTTAATTATTGTTTTTAATATTTCTTCCAAGTTTGATTGTAGATCTTGTAAATCTGTCGGTGTTTTAGTTTTTAAATGATCCTCTATTCCGTTCCCAGATTTCATGAAGCCCTTTACACTAGTGATAAAACTTTCCTTTTTAGCCTGAGCATCTAAACTTTCATTAGTATTCTCGTCCGATTGTTGTTTATACATTTCTGTATTGATATTTTGTAGATATTTATTTAAATCTTCCGAATCATTAGGACGTTCTTCAGCAACATTTATGTTTTTTTCGTTATCGCTCGTATTTTTTACTTGGTCAAGTTTTAGCTGTAATTTGTTACAAGAATCAATAAAAAGTTCCACACTAGGCGATAATAAACCTTGCTTTTTATAGGCTTCTGTAATTTTTTGAACACCAATTAAAATCTCCTTAAATTCTAATAGTCGAGCTTCATCAGAATCCATTTGTAATTCTCGTATTATACCTTCTTTATTGATATCTAATTTATCATCTACTGTTTCGCACATACGTATAAAATCCTCTACGCTTGTTGATAAAGCTGCTTCTTGTTTAAACTCTTTCATTATATCTATTACATCACGTAAATGGCATTTTAAATGCTCTAATTTGCGTTCTAGTTTCTCGTCATTCATTTCAGGATAATCACTCGGCTGTAAACAGTTCGTCTAAATCTTGTTTGTCTTTCTGGCACATTGTTAAAAAATTATTAGCATCAAAACTTTTCATGCCAGTCTGTATAAACTCTTTACCTTGAATAATGAGATTATTGAAGCTATTTTTCAAATACTTTAGTTTGTCTTCAACACTGAAACTATTCTGTAGAGGTCTACTAGAAGAGGGTATAGGTGTCTTACGCAGTTCTAAGACTATTTCGGGTTCAAGTTTCGGAGTTATCGTAACAAGCGAAGGATTTGGTGATACCTTAATATCGACGTCACTTTTGAAATGTACATTATCCTTTTCTTCAACGCAAATATCACAAGGAATTTTATCTGTTTCAGATTCTCCTTTTTTATTTTTCATCTCCCTCTCATCTGAATCTCTCTTCTTTTTCTCCTTTACTTTCTTTAATCTGTGAAACTCTTCTCTTGCCATTTCCTCCAACTCGGTCAGGATATATCCTATTGTTATATTTGTTCTTGGTATGACTATCTTCTTGAGTACATTCATTTTTCTAAAGAAAATAATTTTACTTTTTATGTGTTCTAATATATTTAAAGCCACCGTTGAACACACCTTCCTCTCGACACATTAGAGGTTCAATTAACATTCACATTATTAATAAATAAAAGCAGTTAAACTCAGATATCAATACTGTTATTTTACATTTTATCCGAAAAATTTATAAAACGAATAGTATTTTAAATAATGGCTTTAATTAGATAAAAACTGTTCACCTACATAATTCGAAAGCTTAAGTCTATCTTTGTCAATATTAGCCGACCTCGTAAAATCAAAATCAAGATCTGTTGACAGAAGTGTAATTGATGACATGCATAATCTTTCAACCGGATCTGACATCGGTGGAAACGTCAATATTTCGGACTTAACTTTTCGCTGCATTTTATCTTGTGCTACATTTACATTTACTTCAGAAATCGTTTTTACCGAAACTAAACCAACAGTCCTTGAACCCGAATATGGGTTAGATTTCGAGGAAGAACTGGAAGACTGATACGTCATATTCGATTTGTTATGCGAGCTGGCACGACTTGATGATGGTAAACTTTTACTTTTAACAGGCGCTTTTGTTTCTTTTTCAATTTTTATTACTTTTTTCTTGATTGTTATCGATCCGTCTTTATTTTTAGTTTTAATTATTTTGGTTATTTCCTTGTACTCAGTTTCAAAAGTACCTAAATCTGATTCGGAGCCTTTATCACTGTGTAACGATGGCGATGATGATTGCTTAAACTGCACGGTTTCTCTGGACTCTTCGGATTGTATAGACGGTTGTGTTTCCTCTGATAGTTTGTCACTTTCTACTTTTTGTCCTTTTTCGTATTCCTCTCTACACATATCACATATCATGTCTGAACCAACTTCTTGTGCAGATGAATCACTCGTCGGCGACTTAGTTTCTTCTTGTTTCACCTCTGACTTTTGACCTAATTTTCCTTTTAATTCTTGTGCAGTTTTTATAAATTCCTCTACACTTACGTCTACAAGCCCTTTGTCGTCCATATCTTTAGTCACATCAACGATTTCAGTTATTTGTTTTATTAGTTTCTCTATTTCCTGTATCTTTAAGGACTTATCTTCTTCTAATATTTTGGGTTCGTATTCTTCTTGACTTTCAATACTTAAACTTTTATCTTTTAATTCCTCTCTCTGTTCCTCAATTTCTTTTACACATGTCTCACAAACAGGCATATCTTCAGACATTTCTTCAGGCGCATCTTTAGCTTTCTTATTTTTTTCAATTCCACCATACATTTTTCTTTTAATCTCTAATACTTTTTTCAGTCTAAAGAATTCTTCTCTTGCGTACTCTTCCAATTCGTTATTAATATATCCCATTGTCACGTTTGTCTTTGGAATCACAATTTTCGCTAATACGTTCATTTTCCTGTAGACAATTTTTACTTTTTGTAACTCATTCGTTCTGCCGATGACTCTTGTCAAATAAGGACTGTACGGTAATTGTGTCGAGCCTTTTCGACATCTTCATCAATGTTACGCATTCCATAGTCTCTTGTTGAATCTTTTGTTAATGAAAAGCCGTACTGACGATGAACTCTACTTTCGATATTTTTGATAAAATATCTTAATATACATGACGTGATTCATCACGAAATAAAATCTAGTAAATCATCAAGAGATTAAAAGGAAGAGATATTATGTTAATGTTCTTTATAAGGTAATTGAAGGTTTTAAAAACGTTATTTATTTCTAATAAGTGTAAGGACTTTCACAATTGAATTTGCAGGAGCGAAAAAAAACAAAGGAAAAGTGAATAGATAGTAAAGAAAGGTTTAGGCCTCTAGCTCTCTTAGTCATCACACAAAAAGCAGCTAAAATAGCCCGTACTAGCCTGTATACAAAAGCTATACTCTGTGAACTACAGCTAGGCTTTATTTAGTACAACTTCATTCATTGTTATTGTGTATTGGTAAATTCAACCAACTTGAAATGTCTGAACACGAGTCAAATTAGAATTTGCGCGTATCTATGGAAGTAGTCTCTATTTTGATACCTATTTTTTTATTCTACGCAG
>DVRM01000179.1:0-11909 GCA_018232405.1 Junonia genoveva | reverse complement strand
CACTCCAGTCGAGCCGGCCCATTCGTGCAAATGCATGGCTCTCCCACGGTAAAATATCTTAATATCGATATCTTTCGTTATTGTAGATTTAGTTACATTAAAAATTGACGGTGTTTTTGAACGTATATCAGGTTAGGCAATCTTAATATACAAACAAATTATTATCTATAATATTTTAATAACAATATCATTAGATAAGCCAAATCACGTCCAAACTTTCCATCTTCTAAATCATCTATAATACATACATACACATACAAATATTCCCTTGTATTGAATACGTGCCTACAAATAAATGCAGCCGCTTAGCACTGCTCGTTATCAGCACAAAAGCGCTGTTTGCTTTAAAGCAAACTCTCTTATCGAATGTTTTGCACACCCGGGTCTAATATTGACTCTTGGCATTGATTATATTAAAATAATCTTATTGACAAATAGATAGGGCAGCTGTAATTATGTACTTAGAAAATATAAACAATTTATTTTGTTGGTACTCGAGGTAATGATTTAAGAAAATAAAAGCATTAATTAAGTATAAGTGTTGCTAAAGTGAAATTTGCAAAATCAATTTAGATTGCGAACATAATGATTTTAATACTACATTATTATTTACGTAAATAAAACATTTATTTCTCTAATCTCGTCGCAAAGCGCACGTGAATGACGTATTGTTAAGAGATTTAAAGATAGAGAAAACAATCGCTGCATGCAAATATTCTAGATACTGGATGTAGTGATAATATATACGTATTATCTTTGATTTGTAGATATTTTATTACAAAAGAAATAGCAGCCTTGGCGAAAAAAAATGAAAACTTGTACCTAAAGGGAAAATATATAAGATTAAAAACAGATATTTTATACTGCTATAAAGTATGTTAGTTATGAGAATGCACGACACCCATCCAGAAATATCTCATGCGCTAGGCTAATAAGCATGTCGGTGCAAACCAATAAGATTTTCTTTCAACAAAATGTTCCCAACACGGCTAAAGAAGTTTTAACTTCAAAAAATGTTTTATTTAATATAGATAAGATAGATAGTTTTTAATTAACTTACCAATCCATGAGCTCTGTTCATAAGAGATTGAAGGGTATTCGTGCGTGTACTGGGGCAGCAGAACTGCGGAGAAGCCCTGGCAGAAGCCAACCGATATGTTTATGGACTGCGCCGCGAGAGCCGCAAGCACCTGTAAAGTTATGATAGCCTGGTATTTATTAAGTCGATGGCAAAATATTTTAAACAAAAACAAGTTGTTATTTACTGAGGTTCTTCTTCTTACTTCTTAATTATTAAGAATAATTATATAATAACAAAGAAGAATAATCTATCCTAGAGAGATGGAGTCATTAAAAATCTCAATGAAAATATTTATTGTTATTTTATTAAATTATTCTCAAAGTCCTAACCGATTTGTAATCGTGTGAATTATGTATGTACTTTACATTCATTAATCACACCTAATAAAACAAGCGTAAATATCGATTTTAACAATAACGTTACACATTATGTTTTATTGTTTTTCATTTGTTATTTGTTCATACGTACCTAAAATTTGTTTATAACGCTTATTGAATAGCTTGATTAAAAATTACACACTATGTATGATACGTACAAACAACCCAAGGGATTAAAATATTTCGAAACATAATCATATTGATATAGTACAGATTAAAAACTAATATATAGTCTTTATATTAACGTCACGCAAAATAAAAATAAAATCGTTGAAACGGAGCAACGACACAAAAGTATTTATAAATATTGTGTTGTTGCCAAATTACGCTTTCCGCCGGTTATTCTTTACAATTTGAAATAGATTTGTATAGGAACGTGACCGAAGAGACACGTGGACTCGGTGGATCTTAATGACATGGTATTAGGGACGCTTCAGTGTACCTTAAGATTGTCGTCATCTCGCCTAGATTGACGTACAATAATAACAAATGCAATATTATTCTTTAAAATTTATATTAATCAAAAAATTTTGTGTTAAGTTTTGAAGTGCAAAATCAAGAGAAACTATGTAGAGCTTCAAAGTTATAGAGCTCAAGAAATCGCCAATTTTGATTTTGTTTATGATGTTTGAAATATTTATCCTTAGTTAATTTTTCAAATAGTAATGATATGAGTTATTTATACCAAAATGTCACGATGACATTTATTAATTGTAAAAAGTACCTACCTACATATATCGTAAATTATGCATTAAAGTTATTTTAGTCTAATTTAAATTTAGGATAAGGAAGTGTTGACTATTTAATATTATAATATTATATCTATTTAATATATACCACAACCGCAATTAACTTTTTTTATGGGATAAGGCGGCAAACGAGCTGACAGATCACCCGATGGAAAGTGAATGCTGTCGCCCAATGGACATTTGCAACACCAAAGGAGCTATAAAATGCGTTGCCGGCCTTTTAGGGAGTATGGAGGGGGAATGGATCGGGAATTAATGGGGAAGGGGTGGGGAATTGGGCCTCCGGTACCCTCACTCACGCGGCGAAACACGACGCAAGCGTCATTTTGCGCCGGTTTTCTGTGATGACTCCGATCACTCCGATCACGCCGGCCCATTCATGCAAATGCATAGCTCTCCCACGGTGAAAATTAAAAAAAAAAAAGATTGCTTCGACGGACGTGCACGAATTCTAATTCGATTTGTGTTCAGACATGTCAAGTTGGTTGAATTTATCTACAAACAACAACATTGCAAAAGCTGCAGCTATTGAGGTCATTGTCATACTTATTATAATTTTATAGATTAGTCGGCAGTATTTCCACTTACATAAACTTTTACCTTTTAATACTTGAAATACGTTATCCTTAAAATAGGGTTGCCATCTCGAAATGAGAGAAAAACCGGGACACATAATACCAATAACATATTGGTATTATATAAATACAGTTTTTTTTTTTAACTTAGTATTAAATGAACCTTATTACTTTAAATATTTTCCTGTCAGTGGTATTACTAACAGGAAAATATTTAACTGTAAAATTGTACTAAAATAAGGGGAATTGTATCTGCCGATAAAATGTTTTATAGTTTCGTAGAATTTTATTGAATAGATAGCAGTAAGTGTTTTAGTGTAAGGCTTTTTTTTAAATAAATAAATATAATTGTAGGTAAATGTATGTATATGTTAGAATATGGGCAGTAGAAGTAGAAATATCTGAATAGTATATTGAGAAAAATATTAAAAAATAAAACACGTCTGCGTATCACAGGACATTATATTTAAGTAAGGAAGATGTCATACAATTATTCTTAATTATATTCAGTTGACAGCAGTATAATTAACATAAAAGGAGGTTATAGTATTTTTGGATAATTCCAACAGCCTCCCTCAAAAATACGATACCTGAATTTAAATATAATATTCAATTGTATCTGTTTTTAAAATGTCAATAATGTCTTCATTAAAACTTGAGTCAAGGTCGCCAAGCGTTGTCGTGATATGACCTTCAATCACATGATCCAATGCTGTGTAAGTTAGCTGCACAGGCAGGATACAGAAGGCTCAGATTCTGGAATCAAGCACGTCTTGAAAGATGCCTGTGTTTCAATAGAGCATTATAATAGGCCGATGGCTGATAGTCTTAATTTCTGAAACTTAGCAGAAAGTATTACTTTCGTTCAACTATCATCAGCTGGCAGGCTGTTTTCCTGTTGAAATATTATAATTAGGTATATTAGTAAATTAATAATTTCTTTATAAATATTTTAACTATACTTAAAATGTACTTAGTATTTATTCATTTAATAATTAATTACATTTTATAATTTATCTGAATAGTTCATGGCTGGCAGGATTGTTAGGAATGCTTAAACTTCTTTTATACTTTAAATAAGAAATATAACATATTTTGTAATTAAAAGTCTGAAGTCATTAAGCTATAGTCTCTTATAGTCTCAAAATATATCTCATCGGGGTTTGATAAAACAAGAGAGCCACAGCATTATATTTTTGTACACTCCACGAAAATTTAAATGCTTTTAATATGCTACTCATTATATACAATTTAATTTTAAACAGCTGATGAGTTTTTATTACTTTATCATTTCTCCCCCGCTAATAAAAATCAACTGCATTCACTCATATCTCCTATTTTTAAGTTTTCATTTACCTTTGATTCTTTTTCATGTATCTTTGATAATGTTACACATTAACTTTCTTATTTCTAAAGTATCAACTCCATATGCTTTTAGGCATTATATGCACTCTTTTGGTCAAATACAAATCTTTGCTTTTAATTCATATGGAAATATTTACATAAAGCAATTATAATTTTTCATAAATATTTTTTTTTTAATACTTTACTTCACAACATGCTACATCATATTAATTTTTTAAATTCATATACCGAGAAATATTTTATATGTATTTTATCATATTACATATTTTAATATTTTTATGCTCGGTAACTTATATAAATGTATACGATATGGATTTTAATATTTTAAGGTACGAATATGACTTTTAGGATTTAGATAATCAAAAAGTTCAAATAAATTAATTCTGCCTTTTTAATTTTTATTTTTTCTTTATAACATTTTAACGTAACATACTCATTCAAATGTGAAAATATACTCTTTGGTATAGGTACTTATAAATTTTCCATAATTATATTGTTTATAAATTATATTAAGCAATCATGTTCATTCTTATGGTAGACAATTGGACATGGCTGTAACGCCGATTATACAATATGTAATTTCAGTTCTGGGAGAAAAATTAACCTCATTTAACACCGTAAAACTTGACGTTTATACTTGAATTTGCCGATAAAAAACCCATTTTGTATTAATTTCAAGTGCAATAAATTTGTAGTGTAATTGTATTTGTAATTCGGGTAATAAATCAAAAATGGAATAATAGGTACGTAACGCTGCGCTGGTACAAACGTCATGTACAGTAATTTGCAAATAATTTAAATACGAGATCAATTTTATTAGTTATGGATTTCCACCATTTATATAAACAATATAATAAACATCTCACACCACTACACTTACCAATTCTATTACGATCACATAATGATCCTATATCTAAACTCCAATACACATCAACACCCCGATCACAACAAATATCAGTATGGCCAGTACAGACATTCGTCATGAGCAAGGATTGTACCCGTAACGGTTAGCACTTGAGTCAGTTGTAGTGACCAGTGCGCATAACCATATAAAATATTGGCTAAAAAACCAGAGTATTGGAATAAAGACAAATAATAAATATTGTTCAACTATCTTATTATAATTTTAGATAATCTGAGAATTCTTTCTCTGTATTTTATTCATAAATATAACTTTTACGTTCTTATTTGATTGATAATGACTTTAGTTACCTATTGATTGAGAATTGTGTTTGCTGCCTATTAATTTGGTGATACCTAATTATGAACTTTTGTTACTTTTTTTCAGGAGGATGTAGAAAAGAATAACTGGAGCTCCTGGACTCCAAAAGTTTTAAAAACAAAAACGTCAAATACATTGTCAGCAAATAAGCAAATAAAGAAAACAATCCATCAACTTGGTTGCATCGACGTAGGCCGAAGACTTCTTTACAGGATATAGTTCTGTAGAGTAAATTAGAATTAATAGAGACAATTAAAAAAACTACTCAAACAGAGGCTGCTCTTAAAGAATTAATTTTACAAGAGCAGTTAAAACAAGAAAAATTGAAAACTGAAAAGTTACAACTCGAAGTTGAAACATTAAAAAGAAACCTTAATTAGTAAAACAAGTCAAGTTTTTTTCATTGATACAACTTAGAGTTGTAATTTGTGATTTTTTAGCTTTAAAACTTTTTTTTATGTTTTTGAATGCATGTATGTCTGTACAGGTGTAAGTAGGTATCATATTATGTTAATTAATTTACTTACATACTTATATCTGTACATACATAAAACATATGTATATGTATGTAAGTAAATTTTTCTATATTAAAAGAGAGTTTTTAAAAGTTAGTTTTTCAAATTTTGTACTTAAATTAAAGTATTTTAGCTGTACAAAGATTATAAGTAAATAAAAAATAAATTCTGTATTTTGTAACTTTATTTATTGATTTAGTACATAGTTATGTTATTAGTTACTAATCAATGTAAATTATGGGATATATGTAAACTCTTTAAAATAATTGTTTATTAGCATTCTTCGCTCAGGATTTATATCTCTGATCCCTTGAGTATTTCTTTGTTCCCTGATATGGCCTTGACGGAACATTTCTTCCCATGGTACAGGGAGCTCAAGTTCAGGATCATCTGGTGGTATGTCTTTTTTTGCCCTTACTGCAATGTTGTGTAGAACTCCAGTGGCAACAATAATAGGGAGATAGTTTTTTAATTGAATTTGCATCCCCCAGAGCAAGTACAGGGAATCTACGTTTCCAAACCCCAAATAATCGTTCAATAGGATTCCTGCTCCTTATTTGCGCCTCATTGTAAAGAATCTCCTCTGGTGTTTGTGGATTATCCAGAGGCATCATGATATAAGGCCGATTCATGTACCCACTATCTGCCAATAATATAGCATCCCCATACCTGCCTCTCTCGAACAAAGCATTTCTGTAGGAAGCATTTCAAATAGTCTGGTCTTGACTGCTGCCAGGCCATCTTGCAACCAAATCTAGAATTTCTAGGTTTGCATCACAAATTGCTTGCACATTTATAGACATGTAGCCTTTTCGGTTTCGAAAATACTCTGCATTTTCTCCACCAGGGGAACGAATGCGTATATGTGTGCAGTCTAGAGCTCCCACAACCTTTGGAATCTTGCTATATTATAAAAACTCAACTGAGTTTTTCTTATTTCTTCCTCAGTATTAGGGAATTGGATAAAGTTGCGGCTTAAGGAGGCTATTGCAGCAGTGACCCTGTGTATTATTCTATGAGATGACGACTTACTTATTCCGCAATAATCTCCCACTGTTATTTGTTGAGAACCAGTTTCATAATATCTCAAGGTCAAAAGAATCTGATTAATGGGAGAAATTGATTCATTCCTGAAACAAAATTAAGGTTGGATTAGGGTTGTTTTATACTGATGCGAGAGAATTGCACATACAATTGCTTACTGAAAATAATTTTAGGCACCTAAGTAAATACTACCAAATATATTAACTTACCGATCTGATGGATATTCCAATTTATCTTCAATCAACTGCAGAATATCTAGGGTTGTTTCTTTAGATAAACGGAATCTGGTACAAAAATCTAAATCGTCATATTCCTCGAAATAAGAACGCCGTTCTTTAAAAATTCTTGGACGTCGTACTATTGTGTCTAAGTAATCTAAATTTTCTAAAACATTATTTTCGAAAATAAAATTGTACGCAGCGTCCATCTTGAGTTTAATTGTCTGTTACGGTCTAACGGACCTCTAGAGCGGTAATTAAATTTAACGGCTTGTTATAACAAATAAACACGCGTTAACTCGTGGTGGGACACTCGATAACTTTAACAGCCCGTTAACTGACTTAACAATACGTTAAATATTTAACAGGGTATGGTGAAACTGGACCTTAGTCTCCAACGCGTACTGCTACCAAATGCATGTTTTAAATAGAAATAAAAATTACGAAACGTTCGCGAAGTTGTTTGGTTTCTTTTGTTTTAGTATTTCGAATTTTGCTTTTTTGAATAATTTTTGATTTGTGACTGAGTTCTTGAGCCGTGGTTTGATCACGCATGTACATTTGTGAGGACTAGAGTGTTTAATACCCATAACGAACACATTGGCCACCGATAATCCTCATGCAATCAAACCAAGCCAATTCCAATACGCATGCAATCAAACCAAGCCACTTCCAACATATATGGAAAACTAATGTTTGGGCGGGAATTATTGGGAATAAAATTATCGGTCCTTGTTTTATTGATTAAACAATGAGTGGTAATCATTATCTTCGCTTCTTGCAAGAAAATTTGAGCAAAGAGCTTGATGAGACAAGTCTGAATATCGTGCGTCATATGTGGTTCCAACACGACGGTGCGTCACCACATTTTCTCGGAATGTTAGAGGACATCTGAATAGAAAATTTGATGGAAGGTGGATTGGTCGTGGTGGTCCAGTTAATTGGCCAGCGAGATCCCCTGATTTGACCCCTTTAGACTTTTTGTGGGGTACTATTAAACAAGCTTTTTAAAAAAAGCTGAAATGCGTTTACGCATAATAGCAGCATTCAATTAAATTATGTCGGTTACATCAATATTGGGAAACGTGCGTGAAAATTTTATACGCCATTGCAACCAATGCCTACACAGGCACACGGCGGAAATATTGAACATCTTTGAGGAACGCAAATAGATAAAATAAATTGTACATAAAGTGAATTTAAATAAAAAAAAATGCATAAAAATCGATGGCTAATGTGAATAACATTACTAATAAAAATTGAGCTGACATATGCGGAAATAGATCGATATTTTGATATATCGATATTTTTTATCCCAAACATACGCTAGACATGATCGGCATTCGAAGGAAGGAGCACGTTTACGCTGTCCTGCATCCCGCAACGGCGTATCTTCGTACGAGAACGAGTACGTGGACTCGAATTATATTGCATGCGACGTTTTTGCTTTGCAATTTTGTTGTAAGATACGTTTACGTAGTACGTTTGAACCTCGATTCGGGTAAGAGTAGAACATAATTATCTATTTTGTACGTTTTCGAGGTAGGAAAATGTAAGGGTGTGTTGTAAACGGTTTCTTTTCAAATACGTAAAGACAGTTGTTGCGCGCTCCTCCTAAGAGGAAATAGGATAGTCATTCCACAGGATTTACGAAAACGAGTGCTGGATGCGGCTTATGAGGTACACGCTGGAATAGTCGCCATGAATATTAGGTTTCGCTCCTGGAACTACTGGTTAAATGCTGCAAGGGTTGCACATTGGTGGGATTGCCGAATACGCCCGCTCAGATGAAACGTCGGGAGCTACCGGCAGCTCCATGGATTGGCATAGCAATTGAATTGTTGGGGTAGTTGCCTAGCGGATTACCTGTTGGTATTTCAGCCGCTTGGGTTATCCAATTTCAATTACCGCAAACAACGGACGCCAATTTGTAAGTTAGGAATTGAGATCATGCTGCTAAGAGTGTAACACTATTTTGTTTAATACTGTCCCATACTGGCTACAAATGAACGGTGAGGTTGAACGCCAGAACTGGGATATAGTGAAACGTCTAAAAATAAGTAAAACGAAAGGAAAGGATTTAACAACTGCATTATATGAGTGTTTGATGATGGATAAAGGGGTCACTAACTACCTTTCCAAATGAATCACAAGACTCAAATACTTTCATCATCTAATAGACCTTCTACACTAACTGAGCAAAATGAGCTAGAAAATGCTACATTCTAATGATGAAGAAAGCAATGACAGCAATGATATTGATTCCGATTCCGATGGCATATTGAATTCACAGTCAAAACATTATTTCAAAGACAAAAATTTCATCGTGTCACAAAATTCGCTTGATTTCTGAAGAATCCAAGAAAATATTTTAGTCCTTTCTTCACTGGCTCGAAGATTCCTGTCAGCTTCGCCTGTAAGTATTCCCAGCTAACAATTATTCAACAGTACCAGAATTATATACAAACCCTCCCAAAACAGATTAAAAGCTGAAAAAGCAACTCAATTATAGTTTTTAAAATAAAATTTACCTTTAAAACAATTCCAGTATTGATGATACTTAGGTTAAGTATTTAGTAGTTAGTCTTTCTCGGTTGATTAAAACGTATAGAAACATTTTTATCTTTTATTGTAATAAGTACAGAAACTAAGAAAATTAAAATTTATATAAAACACCATAAAAATAGTACATTTTAAGAAAATAACAAAATCAGTATTAGCGTCAGCATCTGCCGATATCTAAAATAAAAAATTACATCAGCATCAGCAGTCGCTGATGTGATGCAACAAAGTTATGCAACAGAAACAGTCCCGCTATAAACCCACACAAACAGTACCATAGCATGTTTACCCCTTAAATGCGCGAATTTTGTAATCGTTTAAAAATATATTTTTTTAATCATATAAGGAAATCTATACAGCAATGGAAAAATGGTGAAAAATAGTATTTAATAACAAACTCAAGTAGATACAAATTCAAAGTAGGTACTCTAAAAAAAAAACAAAAGAGAAATTCCCAAAGTGTTCTTGTCATCTAAATTAAGAGATGTAGGATCGACACTCTATGGATTTAGCAATCAAATGACTTTGATTTCTCACATGCCAAAAAAAAATAAAGGTGTGTGTTTAATTTCTTCAATGCATCATTGTGAGTCTATTGATGAAAATACAGGCGAACTTGAAATTATCGCCTATTACAATTCAACAAAAGGAGGGGTTGACGAGTTAGATAAAAAATGTTCTATTTATACCTGCAGTCGCCGAACGCGAAGGTGGCCCATGGTGATATTTTATCGAATGTTGGACATAAGTACGGTGAATGCACATGTTTTATATCAAGCTGATGGTGTCAATGCTATTGATCGAGGACAATTTATTAAAATTTTGGCTAGAAACGCAACATTATCACACATGCAGCGCAGAGTTTATAATACTCACATTCCACGCGATATACGCGTCAACTTAGCACGTATTTTGGGTTCTGATTTTCCACCTGAACCACAAAACTTAGAGGATAGGCCGAAAACACGAAAAACCTGTGCCAGTTGTCCTCCTAAATTAAATCGCAAATCAAATTACCAATGTAATACATGTAAAAAACATGTGTGCTTGCAATGTGCCAAACAATTACGCCCCGACTGTCAATAAAAATAATCAAAGTTTGACCCAATGCCAATTTTTTAAAATGATACATGTGATAAAAAGAATAGTTTTTTGTTGATTAGAGTAATAAAACTCGAGAATGATTCGTAACGTACTGACGCTTTATTTGAATTTTTGCTAGGGGTTTTACACTTAAGCTCACAGGTGGCGCTAGTTGTACATAGACAATATTTTGGTACCATAGAGAAAATATACAATATGTTTTACATAATTTGGTATCAAGGATATATTTAGCGTCTCTACATGCAATAATCATATAGTCCGTAGGTTATAAAACAATTATAATGAGAAAATTCTTTATAATTGCTTTGTTTTCAGACTACAAACATCATACTACCTTTACTCTACGACGCAACTTTATACGCCTTTTTAAATTATATAATTATTATATATTTATATATTGTTATGTAAATAGTCACTAGTATATTTTTATAAAATATTTTAAAGGCTGTTATATACGACGGGATGAAAAGTTAATCGTGTGAACTTGAATTTACTTTTAAGGATTTATTAGCGAATTATTTATATTCCGAAAATCATACAGTCCCTGAAACACAATATATGGAAAACCCAATATGAATAGTCATTTGGACTCCTGTACATTGTGTCTCAGCGGCTGTTGCATAAAACGCGACATGTTGAAAGTGAGAAGTAACTAGAAGGATTCGCAGCCAACAATGCATTTGAAGATATCGCTTGAAATGATCACACAAATCCGTAAGATCCAAGGTTTCTTATGTAAATATTAATTTCTATGTATATTTCTATAAATCATATTGAGGACTGTTTCGTGCGACAAGTACTTATTATATTAAAGCTAATTGTGTTAGTTTAAATATACGTATTCATTGACTCTTCCTGGGATCATACAGTTCGTGAGATATATTGAAGTAGATGTTGTAATGATGATAAGATAATAAGTCATTAGAGCATCAACTTGATGTATCTCAAGCAGTGTTGGGCGTAATCAACTACATTTTGTATTCAGATTACAAACTAGAACTCAAAATTACATGTAATCATGATTACATTTAGTTAAAAGTAATCCAAACTACATGTAATCTGATTACTTGTAGTTAAAATTACATGTAATCTGATTA
>DVRM01000178.1:0-11919 GCA_018232405.1 Junonia genoveva | reverse complement strand
CGACTTTATCGGCTCGCGTTATACTTGAACGTTAAGCTCCTAAGCACACTCGAAAGACGGT
The DNA here is from genome assembly GCA_018232405.1 of Junonia genoveva. Classification (NCBI taxonomy): domain Eukaryota; kingdom Metazoa; phylum Arthropoda; class Insecta; order Lepidoptera; family Nymphalidae; genus Junonia; species Junonia genoveva. The sequence goes on along the minus strand of DVRM01000178.1, from coordinate 11,858 downwards.
AAAAATCGTTGTTTGTGAGGAAAGTGTAGGGGGATAAGTTAGATGTTAGTAGGTTCATCGTTCTATTATGTTTAGTACATACGAAACGCTCCACTCGTGTTCTCGCATACTCTTCTGGAAAGCGGCAGACTTGGGCGTCCACGAGTCGACGCCGAGGTACAAGGCGGGCAATTCCGCGACCTTCACTTCGAGCCTCTCAGCCAGCCTCTGCTCCACGACGGACTTGGAGCCGCTCGTCAACGGTCTCTGTTGCTCCTTGCCGTTCCGCCACTCCGAGTCACTGTAACCGTTCAATTTCTCTCCGTTGCATGACGTCACGGTTTTTGGACCATCTGTGCTAAGTAATTTACTCTTAACGGTGTCGACTTTACCGTAAGTTTTAAATTGCACTGATTCTGTTCCGTTCGCGACTCGCGAATATTTCAAAGAATCATACGCGTCACCATTGAGGCTACTGTATTCGACGTTGTTCAAGTTAATGTCCCTGTCGATGCGTTTCGACGCGACATCGTACCCGTTTCGTTTGTTATAACGCTCATCCAGGTTTTGCTTAAGGAAATTATTTTCAAAGCTAGTTTTACATTTAGGAACATTATTAAGGTAATCGCTATAGCTGATATCGTTAGTGTGTAATCCTTTATCACAGTTCTTTTTCAGCGTCTCCTGTATGTCGACACCGTTTCCGCTTACTCTCCCGTAGGTAAAACTCGCCGGTTGACTGCTGTCGATCTTGTCTAATCGTTGTGTACGTTCTGAATCCTTGCTTTCAAATTCGTGTCTGACAAGCGCCACACGCGAAACTTCTTCGCCTTTAACATTTCCTTTGTACTGTGTCCTGGCAGCAAAATCGGCAGCCGTAATACCAGCTCTGGTTTGTTCGCTGGGAGCAGTCCACGTGTCATGCTTCTTTTTCTCGCTGCTCTTCGAGGACCATGCTTTTGCCAATGCAGCCTTGAGTGCCTCTCGTCTCTCATGCACGCTGACTCTGGGGTATTCGTGTATGGGTACAATGGCAGGGGCGTACAATGTCGAACGCGGTGTTGCTCGTGTTATGCGGAAACTTCTGAACTCCCTGTTGAACTCCGAATTTAGAGAATAAGCTGGTATTCTCGAAGTCACCATTTTGAGATCAAAATTTCCACTTTTTATATAGAGTAAATTATTTCGTTCACAATAAAACTGATTTTTGCAACGAGTTCACTGAACACATATCGGCTCTACCTGTAACGAAGTTGGAATGAAAATGTATCGAACGCTGAATTGACAAAATTCGGTAAACGGTAAGGGAAAGCAATGCGGTGTCGGAGTTAAATTTCGCGAAGTAGGAATACGAGTGTGTTATGGTGTTAGGCTGTGTCGGGTGTGGGCCGCGACCTTCGCGGTGGGCGGCGGCGTGGCGGGACAACGCACTGGTCAACGAACCGCCCAGTGCGCCGTCCGCTCCCACTAGCGACTTGCATAATGCGCTCGCGACCCGCTGCCTTATCTCTTATGCAGTTATGCTACCGATCACGTCAGCGGTGCATAATCGAAAGCGATCGACAAAAAAGAACAGGCGCGACCTTTCAATATTTATAAATGTGCCTCGCTGATAGATTTCATTAAGTTGTTGATAATGATAAGACGTCACTCGAGCGTTAACTTGTTATGTGGACCATTTATACCGTATAAGTGCAACAAGTGTCGCCTTGATGGCGTCCCTAATATGGCCAGTGGCGGGTCTGCCATATGGCCCGCGACCGAGACATCCTCGCCTGTCCCGCTTCAGCCGCTTGACCGCGGCATTAAATAATCGTAATACAAACATTAATACTGGGACAACGGATAGGCAATTATTCCTTTTAATACATAATAATTCGGCGAATAACAAAATGACTAGTTAACCAATTACAATTGTTTTTCCTTATTGTAAATGATAGTAAATAAACAGTGGCCTAGTAAAACATTATTTATATAGACGAATAAATAATGTATGATGTTGTTCATAATAAGATAACAAACGTATGTTTTATTAATTGATAAATTATAAAAATTGAGTGTAAGTGTATCAATTAATAATTTTCAGCGTTCGACACATTTTCATATTATATCCGACACTTTTCTCCTAACACAAATTAACACTCCACTAATATAAGCACCGACCGTAACACACACTTGAGCGATGGCTGCTACCACCTGTAGCATGTTAACCAGACGATAACTAAGTTGAATATCACTTTAAAATTTCGATAGTGAAAAAATCGTAGTAGACGATATCGCTATGGAGAGCAGCCACCGGAAGCGAGTGCATGTCGTGCGACGTCTGCGGCGGTCCTGCATACCTTCTCGTTGCGCGCGCGAGAACTGCGTGCGGCGTGCGTGCACCGCTGCGACTGAACTGACTGAAGGGAGGCAACGCACGCTCGGCCGCGAGGACCCCACCGCCGCCACCTCTCTCCTGCGATTCGCCACTTATGACTCTAACGCGGAGCACTACGGCCGGAATCGCAGGAGCACTGACCTTCACTACCACGCCGCGCCGAGCCAGTTCGACTGCCGCCTGCATCCACTGTTGCTACATTCGCACAACCAACGCACCCTACTAACACTGACTGTTATACGCGGACTAGATAATACGAATATACGACGACTACTTGATAAACTTATAAAGCTCTCATATTGTCGTCAATGAAACGGTACGCTTTTGAAAAGTTTATTAGGTATTTTTACTGTCGATAAGGAAAAGTTGCAGATCCAGATTGATTCCCAATGTAAATTTGAAAATAATCTTATAAGGACTTTCGGTGATAGAGATATAGGAATCGTCTCCAATATGCCACATCAGTAAATTATACACAATAGTTACAATGTTCTCGTAAACAATATTTGTTTTGATAGGTATAAAATAACCAATTATGCTTGTGCCTTGATAGTGGTTACCCATCTTGATGTAACCACTAAAATGTGATCTTGAGGTTCGTTTTACCCATGCTTTTGTATAAAAAAATATATAAATTTTAAAAGCAAAATGGGTGAAATCGTCTATAATGTATCTATTTTCTCGCATTTAAACTTTTACAAGAACTTTAAAATGCTAACAATAAGAGTATTGTTAGATAAGTATGGTATAAAAAACCTATTAAGTAACTAATAGTTTAGATAGTTATTGCTTGTGTAGCAACAAGATCGAGTATAATAATTGTGTTTCTGTGACAAGGTGTACAATTATTTTAATAGTTCTCTTTCAAGAAATTTTCACCGAGATAATAAACGCTGTATTTTTTCGTCGTGTGTATTTAGTATAGCGTTCCCAATCGTCTCGTTACCGGCGCTAAAAAACGATGAATTTATTATTTGACGCGCAAAGCAACCACGCGAGAGAGTAATTAACGATTATTCTGTTAGTGTCACGTATTTTTGTTTAACAAACCATTTTTTTTTAGTTATTTTAAACCGAAATAAACCTCACCGCCGACATTTCTTTCACAGCAATCGTTGTTTATATTTACCTGTAACAGATAAAAAAGACAATTATGACATGTTTAATTCATATCAGCTTACGAATATACAATGAAATGAGTTCATTAAAAAAGAAATCATTCAATCATTATGCGAGCCGGGCACAGAAGGTCGATTCTGTTTCGAAACTCAACTGCATGTTAATATAATATTATGAATTTGGGGAATTGGAAAAAAAAACATCGCATATCTATAAACATTTCAATTTCATATCATGTATGTATTTTGTTGAAGTTTCATTACCGACAAGAATAACCCGTTTTAAACATTTAGAGCGACTATTTTAATTAATTATATAATCTATGATGACGTTTGCTAATTTTGGATTAAAATATAATCCAAAAGACTTAGTTCGAGTTTTTAGTTTATTATCTTAGCAGTTTCATCAGAGTATGGAAAAAATGTCTCTTAAATCCTTTGATTTCGTAACATTTCAGTGATAATGAATAAGAAGAACTAAGCAACGCATGACTAAGCAAATAAATATTATATTTAAGTACAAAGTTCCTAAAACCGAGTGAAAGTTGAAAGTTAATACATAAAACAAATTAAATTGATAGCCCGCGAGGCTGCGACATAAATAATGACTGCCTACGTTTTGTTACCGAGAAACAGAGCCTCAAATTGATTCGGTTTACGATTAACATGTTCTCGATCGTAAATTAAACGAACACTCATATGGACGACCCAGTGGCGTAGTGATCATTTCAATCAAGTGCCAAAGGTCGCGGATGCAATCTCTTTTCATGTTTTCGTATATCCCTCTAGAGTTTGCTGTAGGTGACACAGTACATATATTAAGAGTAAGGCGGTATGTAAAACTTATAACTTAAACTTAGTGATTAATATATCAGTAGGTAGGTGATGAATCATGGATTGCCCTTAGATTAATTGCACTTTTTACGGAAATTATTCTTATCGAATGGAATGGGATATTTTGCCGAATGGGATATCCTGTGACGATTTTTTAAGATAAATGTAAATAACCGAAACATATTCGTTGAAAAATTAGTCATAGTTTACAATAACACGACATTTTATTCTCGGCATTTAATGAAAACTTTTTCAATTGAGATGTTGACGTAAGGATTTTAACGACTTCCTAATGTGTTCTGTGGTCAACCTTATTGCATTTTTAATTAAGACGAAAGTAATATTATACATTTAAAGTTTTACTTTCACTTTTATAGTTTAAGTTTACATATATTCGAATCTTTGACAAACAAGTCCCTGAAAGTATCATCACTTTTAACAATTTTTTGTAAAATGTCACTTAACATATAATTCAATTAAAATGAAAGTATTAACAATAAAGCAAAGCCCAGCCCAACCTAAGTTATAAATAAATTCAATAATAAAATTAATAGGAACATTTATTGTCTGTATAAATATGGTCAATTACTATCGCTAATTATAACTGTATTTATTCATAAAATAATTAGAAAGTATGTTTTGATAAAGATACAACCATAATATTTGATCAAGTAGTTAATAGAATCGACTTAATGTACATACATAGGTTCTCGTGTTTGATATAATGTACTTTATTGACTTAACCTAAGTTCGGAGCCGAGTGTCAAGTTCTTCGTACATATTCATGGAACACAAACAGACCGTACGTTCAATATTTATAAACGTAGGAGACAACACGCCTTTACGAGAACGATAATTATTGCTAATCCAGCGATGATGTATGTCACTGCCAATAATCACTCGCTTCTGTGGCTTTATACACCCTGAGGGTGAAACCTTTGTATCGGCCATGCTTGACCTATAAACGCAAGATAAAAATAATTCAAGTTATATAAGGAGAAATGGTCAAAGCTAATATTTTGCACAAACGTTGCGCAAGGCGAGAAACCAGTAATTATGATCTGCTTGCGCTCGTCTGATTCAGCACACCCTTCCTGTAGTTACCGTTAGTTTGTTTTCCGTTAGCTTTTCTTGCGCCAAAACAGCGGACGGAATTATTTATGCACACCTTAATGTTTTTACAATGAGGTAAAACATTGTATCGACAGCGTAACACAAACCTGAGTTCTCGACCGAGTCAGACAATTCAATTGGTGGCAAAAAAAATATAATAGCACCGGAGGCGAGTGAGGCGGCGAGTAGCCGACAAACGGCGAGGTCCAATGACCCAAATGGTTCATTACTGGGCCGCCAAGACTAACGAAAGAAAAATCGGTCGCCGCTCTAGCGCGTCATTGCCTCACATCTCTTTGTCTCTCGATATTAAGAAATTACGAGTTGACAGCTTGAAAAGAATAAAAACAACTTAATGTCCCTGCTCTACATAACATGATCTGTGTATTTTCACAGCAAATGTGTCCCGCAACAAATAGTTAATGTTCATATTATAAATCTATTTTATCAGTAAGATTGTTTAAATATAATTTTTGAAAATAATTTTCGATTGCGCGCTGAAAACACAATCTGTTACTCTGTAACAGAAAAACACGCTTTTAACATTTTTTTGTCGACAAATTAATTTTTAACGAGTACCATAACAATTCAATATAGCCGAAGAGTAATAAGAAGTGATACGCAAAAAATTAAGAGCCGATCTCTTTATGGCTAAATACCGGGGCATCCAGTTCATTACGCCGGTCACGCACACTTTAAAATTAGATAAATAAGGCGCTAAATAAGGAAACCGCACGAATATAGTTAGTATAGAAAAGCCGATTGTATTCTAAATAAAAACAAGCATACATAATAAGTGATCGTTAAAATGTTTCAAAGCATATCCGTGATTCAAGCAATGACCACGGTGAATTAATCCTATGCCGTAAATGGTGCTTCCACAGAAACCTGATCCGACAGCCACGAGTCTAACACAATCTAAACAATTTATCGAAATAGCTCCTATAAATGGACTTCCTGGGATACATCTCGATGTTGTAAATTTGACGTCGAATCAGGAAGAGGCTGAAAAGCATTTGCTTATTTTTTCCTATACAATACGAGGAGTCGTGTAGTTGTAGACATATAGGTTCCGACTCGTTTCTCGGTAATTATAACACATTAGCAGCGAGAAAAGATGGTCATGTATTTCAAAAGTTAACACAATAATAACTCAGTTAAGAATAACGGTTCTCATTAATCATCGAGGTCAAAATTGGTCATACATAAGTACAACCAGAACATTACTTGTGAATATAGATTCGTCATCTTTCACCGAGATTGCCTAATGTTTTATTAGTTGATTACTTTCTTTTGAAATATGAAAATGTTACGTTTGAAATTATAAAGCAATTTGCTCCAAAACCTACTTATATGGTTCATTATTTATGCACCGAAATGTCACACTATTTTCTTATTCAAGAACAATTGTTTTATTCTGAAATAATTTGCCTACTTTTATTTAAAATTTAAAGGCGAATTGTTAATAAATTAAAGTAATAAGGCGATAATGATAAATACTGCGACCAATTTATATACCTACATAGTTTTATGCGACGTGTAGCCAAAGTAATATTAAATTAGAAACCCTTACAATTTAATTCAATTTTGTTTATATGGCTTTTAGCTGTGGAAACCCTCTTTAACCCCTTGTTAATCTAACGCACCGTTGTCAATGTAAGCCAGACATTTAATTATATTAAATGGTCTGCAACGTTCGTAAGCAGGACAGGAGAAATCAGTCCATCGACCTGCATTAAAATACCTTTCCCACCGAGCCATGCCCGTTCTTCTTCTCAGAAGAACAAACAAAGATCCTGCACACGTGACTCATTGACCAGCCGCAGCCTCGTGTCCCGACAAAAACTGTAAGAATTTAACGTATGACAAACATCAAATTCCTTTCATCGCTGCATTAACCGGGTTTCTTTCAATTATCTCACCATTTATTATTTATCGATGGACCTTTCGAGTTCTCGAAACCTTTTTTTAATACGGTTTTAACACAAAACCTTTTTGTATACCTGATATGTAGCATTAGTTTCAGATTTTTAGAACCTTTGGTAAATCAAGACCAGGGTTTTTCCTGTACGAAAGGAGATCGCCACGAGTGTCAGCGGCTAATTGGACTTTTCCAGTACAGATGCCGTTATCAATGTTAAAGTAATTGGGGCAGAAAGTCAGTACGCTGGCGTAGGTACAGTTCGATTCGACGAAGAGCCGTGTAGGTGTTACCACATTACAGCCGCTCGTCATCCTTCATACACGAAATTACTTGTTCCCATAATTTATATTCGGGGTCGCCGTCACACTTATGATGAGCCATTAGAAAGGAGATTACAATTGTATTGATATGTAAAATTATTCACACGTAGGTGGGTGTATGTGTTTTATAAAGAAAAAATAAGATATCTCGAATGTGTTTAAAAAGAAACCTATTCTTGAATATAGCCTCGAGGCGTTTATTTTTTCTGTTTTTGCTTCGTATACGACATTCTCCAAGAACCGAGTTATTATACAGTAAGATTGTCATGAGTCAATACAAATTAGTTGTATGATAGTTTAACATAGTTTCAAAGCAATTAAAATATTCCGTCGGTATAGGAAAGACGACGGAACGTTTCCGCAGCAGTTGCATATGTAAGCGCTCATTAACCCTATCGGGCTGTTGTTCAAGTCATTAACACTTGCGGTAAATAGGACTAACTCGGAGATAAAAAATTATTCCATATAAATATTATTTATGGTAAATTACTATAATTATTGCATTAATCGGAAAACATAAATGATCACGACGGAAAACAAATTGCCCGACAAATAAATCTAGACTCAAAGAATAATTAGAAACTTCAAACTAATGTATGTACATTTTTTTCTATTTCTAACGAGCTATGACAAATGATTTACATTTTTTTCAAATTTACCGAGTCGCGACGGGAGTGTTAATAAAAAAAAAACTTTCGCTTATTAATATATCGTGTATTTGATTAAAAAGGGAAATCATGTCACGTCTGATGACAAACGACTGCAGACAATGTGCAGCTGCGCGGGCGGAGGTGGATAATAATCAAGGTCACGAGGCTCGCTAAGAAAGACGTTTGAAAACAAAAGTGATCACGGTTTACGCATTCGTAATTATATTATTATGTAAACAAAAGCTTTCGAGCTCCGAACGTATCACGTATAAGAAACTGCTGACTACGTCAATGGATAAGACATGAATCTGTCTAATTTAAAACAAAGAAGTAGCTTCTTTTGTTTATAAGGTGTCAATTCAATTATATTAAGTATTCATTAGATCAAACAATTTTCTTCTCAACATTTTAACAACTGATACGTTTTAACGTGCCGGTCACCCACAAATTAGACAAGCGGCCCACGCATAAACGGAGCAAGAAAACAATTATACTTCCATTTGTATGATTTAAATCATTTTACATGTTACACACGGTGAACCAGTACGAGATAAATACTTCCGTGAACGAGCGAATTACCGAAAGATTGTTTGCAGTGTTTTAGTACGACGCCTCCATCGATTTCTGAGCGATACGTGGGCGGTCGATGCATTGCCGATCCATAAACGGAAACCTTGTTTACCTACTTGTCTTCCCTAAAGGATAGCCAATATCGATCCCCGGCAAGGTCTCTCATTAAAAATCTTGTAAAATATTTGGAATATAATCTCGTTCGTAAAGTGCCGCATCGACCTATCATCGCACTCGCCGACGAAAATGATTCCGATACTCGACACGTTCTTCCGCAAACGCGCTGCGGGCTCAATCTCGTTCGGCATCGTCTGCATCACGATCGAACGACAACAAATACAACCTTCAGCATAAATTTTTAGTCTCGAAAGGTATTAAATGACTCTATTTGCATAATCTGCTAAGAACCGTCACAGATTGTCTTTATTTAGTGAGTTTAGCGAATAAGCCGATCGTGCATAAGAGCAACTGGGCAGTTTTGAATAAATTACATCGATAAAATGTCATATCGATGCTAATAGCGCGTAGATCGTGGATATAACGCTGCAGCGTGCGACGTTAATATTTTTTAATCGTATGCTAAGTACAGTAGAATGTGATGGGTCAATGTCAGTGCTACTACGCGCAACGCCGCAGCGGCGAACAAAGGGCTATCTATGACTCAAACGTGCCAGAGTTTTGAGAGGTCGCATCCTGACTTTATCATGAACTAATAACACGTGTTTCAACAAACGATTATTATGAAACATTAATCACTTTTTGCACACCTATTATATATTTCTTTCTGTGTATTTCTTGAAAAGAAGCTATAACTTGTAATAATGCCTTTTCAATGCCATAATAAATAATATTTTAATTTAAAAATATGTTTTAGGCGCATTAGCAATTTTTTGCTTTTACATATTTCAGTAAAGAATATTATTGTACAAAGAATGTTGGGTAGAACATAAATAAAATACATATTTCATTATTTATTATTTACATAGTAAGTATGTCAAACGATCGATTTCACGAACGGCAACGGCGGTTATTTTGTTTAAAATTTTTAGTTATCAACGTATTTCAGCTAAGGACTATAATTATATATGAATTTATGTGATACATAAATTACTATAAGTGCACATTAAAGTAGTTTAATCAAACAATAACAACGTAACTGAAACAAAAGCTACACATGTGTTTTGACAATTTGGGTTAGCGCAATCATTCGACATTGGTGAGTCAGTACCGAAACTAACTGTATCGGTCTAGGTACGAACTCGTTCTAATTACCCAGTTTTTGAAGATCAAATTATCAACATGTTTAATTCGATTTCTATATTTGCTTTTTATTCGCTATTAAATATTTACGTTTTATATTAAAATAATTTCCAATATACAAATCGACTATTTCGGATAATTGATAAATTGAATTTTTAATTCAAAGACTTCGCGGTTTTAAGTAACATATCTAATAAAGATAGAAACTCCTGCCAAAATAAAGCAGTCTAACGAGGAACAAAAAACAGATAACGAGCAATTTATTTATGAGATTACCTATTGTTTCGAGAAATCCTACAGTCTCCGTAATATATTTATCAACGTGTAACTGTGTAAGATACTTTCACGCGAACGCGAACAAAGCTGCGTTGTCCGACTCCGACAAAACAATGCTACAAATTAATAATCACATAAGCGTCCGTGTGACCCACTTTATGAGTTTTCCGCGCAGAACTAAGCGATAGAAAATATTATGTATATTAAGCATGGGATATCCCGATTGTAATAAACAATGCGAAAATAACAATCGGGTATTTTCGTCCTTCCTTAGTATTTAAATAATCTTTTACAATAAATAATACAGGAAAATCAGCGACAATATTGCGTCAAGTCGTAGCGTGTAAAACCAATCCTGAAAATATTAAGTTTTACATAACAGATTATTTTTAGTAGAACGTTTAGATTTCATAAAAGTGAATTGTTCAGAATATTTAAGGCCGCAGTAATGATGACGCGAGTTTAATGAAAACCCATGAAATGATAAATGGCTGTATAAAAGTCAATACGTTGGCACGTAGATAACAGACAATAACAATAACTAATTGGGACGTATGACTTCATATCATGACGTCATGTGATGTCCTAATTAGTTTTGATGGTAACATGAAATTTAAATTGATTCGGAGAAAATTAAAATATACGTTTTATTTATATGTTTCACTTAGGTACGTTACTATGAATATAAACTATAAAAATATGAATCGAAATCACAAATGATGTTCCCGGTTTCAAACCAAGGCTTACTAGAAGAACCCCGCGGAGTTTTTAGGAGTGTTCAAAATCAGTTCTTAGTGTTGAAGGAACACACCTGGAGTATACAAGCGTGTATCGGTAGTCCAATCATACTTTCCCAACATTTGGGCAAGTAAAAGGAAAAAGGAAATTTGCGTAACAGCGAGAACTCTACAAATTGTTATCATACATCTTATTCTTCTTTCCCGTGAAGTAAGAGGTTTAAGCCATATAAAAGATGTTTGAATCCCTCACTAGAAATGTACAAATGCAAAAATATATTTCATGTAAAGACCCATACATTTACGGAATACTTTAATACAAAGCATGTACCTAGTACCATTTCTACTGTACCTAATCTCGTGTGCTGTTTCAGGCTCGACCCACGCGTCCCGATACAATGCGACATTGTGTCCGCCAGTTCTTTGGAACTCGACGCATAAACAACGGCGACCCACCCTCGGCAATCCGAGAAGAGCTTAATGTCTCGTGATAACAGACGACATTGTATCCTTAGCTTAAAAATATATAGTGTCTACGTATGTTATTGTTATGCTGTATTTCTTATAGTTAATAGACTGAAAAACAGCACTGGAAGTCATATACTTACTGTATATGGTTTCCAGTCCTATTTTTCAGTCTAAATTTCGAGTCTAATTTTCGAAATTATAACGAATTTCGTTGATTTAACAAGAAAAG
>DVRM01000177.1:0-11929 GCA_018232405.1 Junonia genoveva | reverse complement strand
CCTTCCGATGTGTCCTAATTATTTCGTTTTATATGTTGTTTTTTCTGACTTTCAATTGAAGTTTATAAAATAAATACCGATAATTAATGGTACATCACTAACTTTTGAATACGCTTCAAAATTCTGACGTCAGTTGTTTGAAGACGTGACATTTAGCATTCAGTGTCATTTAAGTCATTTTATCAATGAACAGTGTTGATTACGTCAAAGTCAGTTGGTGCCGTTCTCATTTCGGAGGAAAATGTTTCAATTTATTTAATTTTTGTTATACAGATATTACCAGAATATCATAAAATAAAACGAAAATGCGCTGTGCTTTTTTATTATTTTTTACTCTAATATTAAGTGCCCGGGCGTGGGATGACGATGATTTGGAAGTGTTCGACGTGGTCGAAGAAGTGAATCAAAATTTTTATGAATTTCTCGGGATTACACAAGTAAGAGATTATTTTTTTTATCTTAGTTTTAGGGTAATTACCTGAATACGATTATAATTGGGCTGGTTAGTACGTTATCGATGTAAACGTTTGTAATTGCGATAATCGCTGTTTCTTTTAAGGATGCCTCGCAGTCCGATATTAAGGCAGCCTTCAAAAGGCTGACGTTGAAACTGCATCCGGATAAAAGTGATGCACCGGATGCAGACGTTCAATTTAGGAACTTGGTGTCAATTCACAACATCCTCAAGGACCCCGGGGAAAAGGGAAAAGTAAGTCAACAAAACATAACTTTCACAACTTTTTTACAAATTTTTTAACTTAATAACAAAGCTATATTTTAACAAAATGTTTAGTATAATTATAGATTTTTTTAAATTTATATTGTACCAGTACAGTATTTGCTCCTATCTAAAAACATTTTTTTTGTTGCTTGTTGTTGAAACTTATTCTTTATCATTATTATTATAGGCACTGTTAAAATGTTTTATAAAAAATTATAAATATAATTTTTATTATAAACCAGGTACAATGAGGTCCTCGTGAATGGTCTTCCAAACTGGCGGTCCGCCGTGTACTATTATAGGCATGTGAGAAAGATGGGGCTGGCCGAGGGCTCTATCATTCTGTTTGTAATTATAACCTTCGGGCAGTATGCTGTCAGCTGGGCTGCTTATATGGAGAAAAGGTTTACTGCTGTGAGTATAATTCTTTATTTCTTTAGTTAAATATAAATTTTAAAAACATTGTGCAGATTTTATTATGTATAGGACAGTTTAAGTCGATTTAAATTTAAGTTGTTACATAATTTTTGCTGTTTTGTTTTTTGAAATTGATATAACTCAGCTACTGTTAATACATAATACAACCAGTGTCATTTAATACTGGTGTTGTGTAATACTATAATTTAACTAGAGCATGAAAATTACAAATATCAAGTACAATTTATTATATTTTATGTCACCTCATTTATCACTAAATTTTAGTGAAAATAACCTTAATACCTTATTACCTTATTTACAGGAACAAATTTTAAATAGTAGAGGCAAAAAATCTAAAAAGTCAGGATTCGAGACAGGCATAGCGGAAATATTGGAAATGATGCCGAAACCAAGTATAAAAGATACACTGCCATTTCAAATACCGAGGGGAATATGGTGGACAATCACTGCCATTCCTCTTGCCATTAGGGAAATGAAAAAGAGGAGGTTGCAAAAGATTGAGGAGGAAAAGAGGAGAAAGAAAATGTAAGTTATCTAAAAAAGCATAAAAACTATATTGTCACACACACAACTACTAAAGCGCCACGGTTTCCTGCAGTGTTATAGTAGTTTTGGCTTTCCAGTGACTACATGTATGTGACAAAATGTGAAACTAAAGATATTGTTTGTTATATTTATTTTGGTCTGTAGTAATTCAATTAATTTTTTTATGTAGGGTTGTAAAATTTTACAGATGTTGGGTTATCATTTAAGAAGGCACCAAAATTTTTTAAGCCCAAATCCAATTTTATTATACCCAAATTTAATTAATATTAACTGGTTCACATATTTCCCTTCACTACTCACCGATTTATACTGATAGAAAACAATTTATATTAAATTTTATCGTTTACTATTACCATAAAACCTTAAAATATATCCGTTTTATATTCATACAGAAAAGGTTAAAATTCTCATTGGTTAGTCTGTAATCAATTTTAAAAATACAAATTAACGTTAATTAATGTTATTAAGTAATTATTTAAATAATTGATTTCTGCAATTATTAAGTAGATAGTTAGCAACTAATTATAAATTTTATATTAATATTAGACACTAGTAGATAATAGATATTCACAAATATGGAATACAAACTTTTCTTTCTTCTGAGATCAATCTCGCTAAAAACAACTGAGATCTCGCGAGATCTCTTTTTCGTAACAAGGTATTATTCAGAAGTTCATGGAAATAGAATGACTATTTATATACATTATTCAGTTGCGCGTGAATCGCTGACACGAACGCACGCAGTAACAAATCAGACGATCTTTAAGTGTTATTTTTTACTACTACCCGCATTTAATTATTATGGAGGAGTCAATATCAAGTGATGAGGATAAAAGTGATTCTGAAATTATAAATGAATGTGAAAGGGAATTGCAAAGATTAACGAAGGAAAAACATACTGGGAAAAGACCGCGAGAGAGTGAAGATAGCAGTGAAGAAGGATTTATTACTGTTGTTAAAAAAGGGTCAAAGCGACTAATAAGAAGTTCATCTGCAGATAATATTTGTACTATTGAGGCTAATGTAGCGGGACAAGAAAATATAAATACATTGCAAAAAGAAAAATGTGAAGTTTGTTTATTTTCACCCCAAATTTTGCCGAAACAAATGGCTTTTGCCAGATTTTTGAGAAACGAAGGTTTTGTGAACGTGAGTAAAATTAAATATAAAAGTCCTTACAAAATTTTCATACAATTTAATAATAAACATCAGGCTGAAAAACTGATAACAAACCAAAAATTATCTGAAATGAATATAAGAGCTCAGTTTACAGATCAAAGTAACTTATCGTACGGTGTAATAAGGGGAGTTGATTTAGATATCAGTGAAAAAGAGTTGTTGGAAAATTTAAAGGCTTCATGTGAAATAATAGCAGCTAAAAGAATGAAACGCTTAGACGGTAACAATAGATGGGTAGATTGCGAAACAGTTCGTTTGTGCTTTAAGAGTACAATCATTCCGACGACAATTGAAGCATATGGGTGTACAATTGAGGTGCAGAAGTATGTGTTTCCTGTAACACAATGCTCAAACTGTTGGAAATTTGGTCACACTAAAAAAGTTTGTTCGTTAAATAAAGTTGTATGCCCCAAATGTGGCAAAGACCATGTGAACTGTGAAGTTGATGAGTACACGTGTCCAAATTGTAAAGGGCCACACATGGCTTTAGATAAAACATGTCCTTTCTTTAACAAGGAGAAAGCAATTCGTTGCATTATGAGTGATAAAAATGTTGCATACAAAAAAGCCTTAGAAATATATTTACAAAATCAAAAGCATATTACTCTCAATCAGAATAGAGACTTAAGTTCTACAACTATTATTGATATTAATGATACTAATACAATAGGGATGACAAACAGAAGTTATAGTAGTGTTCTAAAATCAGCAATTGGCGTACAAGAAGTTAGTAATAGTCGAGAGGAAAAAGAAATTGTGTACAAAAAACAATATGATACATCTAACAGCACTAGAAAGAAAGAGAAAAATAAGAAAACAGAGGCAAATAAAGGATATCACTCTCAGCAACAAGATATACTAACAGATTGTGAAATTTATGTAACTGAAAATACAGAAAATAGAAAAGAAGAAGTAACAAACGATTCAAACACAAGAGAAGAGAGAAAGTTTGATGTTTGGAATTTAATATTTAAACTAAAGGAAATTATTATGTCAAAAAATAAGTTTGAAGAAAAAATATTTATAGCGCTGAAAGTTATATTAGAAAGTATAAAATTAGTTTTTATGAATTTTGTCACTGGAAGCTGTGCTGAAAACCTTTTTAATTTTTTCAATGGATAAGGTCTGTAATATTAACATATTTCAGTGGAACTCACAAAGTTTCAAACCAAAATTTGTAGACTTTGATTCGTTATTATGTGCCGAAAAAATACATATAGCTTTAATTAATGAGACGTGGCTGAATGCTGATACTCCTTTACGTTTTCGTGGATATAATGTCTATCGGAAGGATAGAGATGACTCTTACGGAGGTGTAGCCATCATTGTACATAAATCAATTAAGTCACATCTTTGCTTCATCGACGGTATCAATCCAGGTATAGAAATGATTTATATAAAAATTTTAAATTGCAAATATTTAGAAAACATTATCACTGTCTATTGTCCTTCATCAGTACGTACATCTCAAGCAGATTGGGATAAAATTTTTAGTCTAAGTAAGAAGAAAACTTTTATAGCTGGTGATTTTAATGCACACCATACGAACTGGTCTTATAAAAATGATGGAAGGGGGCTACAATTATTTGAATCATCTTTGGATAATAGCTTTATTTCACTTAATACTGGAGAACCTACAAGAATAAAATTAGTGAACGGGCTGGTACAAAAATCTTCTCCAGATATATCCTTTGTTTCCTCAGATGTAGCAGTTTATTTTAAATGGCAAGTTTTGAATGAAAATTTAGGCAGTGATCACCTTATAATAAAAATTTCAATGAGTTTTAGGGATAATTTAGAATACACTAAAAAACGTAACTTCAAAAAAGCAGATTGGATAACATATAAACAAGATCTTTTATACTCATTTTACGATTTTAATGTTTTAAATTGTGTTAACAATGATATCCAAAAACATTACAATTTTCTTTTAGATAAATTAGAATTCTCAGCTGATAAAAATATTCCTATAGTTAAAAAATGTACTTCACCTATTCAAAACTTTAAACCTAGGGAATATTGGTGCCCACCTCTGTCTAAGGCTGTAGCGGAACGGAGATTGGCTTTAGGTAATTTCAGGAGAAATCCCATCCCAAATAACCTACAATTACTAGAAGACAAAGTTACGGAAGCTAGGGAACAATTAAGCAAAGCTAGGAATTTTAACTGGAGACATTTCTGTTCCACCATTAATGAATGTACGTCTATTTTTGATATGTGGTACAAAATGCAATGGTTTAAAGGAGTTCGTCGTTCAAGGTTTACTGCAGATATTGAGGGACAAAAACAATTACTTCGTGCTCTTACTCCAGATACAGTACCAAATTGTCCTCCTGTTTTCGTTTCGAATAATAATATACTCGAATCCCCCTTTACGATTCATGAATTAGAGATCTGTTTAAAAAAGAAAGACACTGCTCCAGGCAGCGATGGAATTACCTATTCTATGATCTATCATCTGCCTGCATCTGGTAAACTTTTCCTTTTGAATATATACAATATTATCTTAAGATTAGGCGTAATCCCAAGCCAGTGGCGTAAAATATTAATAGTACCTATACCCAAATCTGGTAATGGAAATGATACAGAAATTAAACTTAGACCCATTGCTTTAATATCGTGCTTATGCAAAATTTTTCACGCTATGATAGGGAAACGTTTGGAATGGTATGTTGAAAAAAATAAAATTTTGTCTCCTTATTCATGCGGTTTTAGACGGAGTCAGTCGTGTTTAGACAGTTTAGCTAGACTGGTTACTTATATCCAATTGGGGTTTTCGAAGAAAATGTCAACTGTAGCTTGTTTTCTTGATATAGAAAACGCTTATAACAATATTTTAGTGGACAAGGCGATTAATATTTTGGACCAACTGGGAGTCGGAAAGAGTATTTGTATATATCTGTGGTCTTTCCTTAGTGAAAGACGTCTTAAAATTAAAAATGACTCTGAAAGAAGTATTACTGAGGAAAGATACACCAATAGGGGATTAGCGCAAGGTGATCCTATCTCCCCACTGCTCTTTAATATAGTGACGAGTAGCATATGTAATCAAATTTCGAATGTTATCGTTTCTCAATACGCAGACGATTTTGTTTTCTATATAAGTCATAATAACCTGAAATTTTGTGAATTAGAACTACAAATGGCGTTAAACGCTATGATTAGGATACTACAAAGTTTAGGACTCCAACTATCTGCAACTAAATCAAAAGTATGTATTTTCAATAGACAGCATAAGAGAAATTTAGTTAGATTAAATATTAATAATCATACACTTTTGGTAGAAGATGAAGTAAGATATTTAGGACTATGGCTGGATAGATCATTGCGATGGAGCAAACATGTGAGTGAGATTGGAAAAAAAGCTTTAAAATTTTTAAATTTATTAAAAGTTCTTGCAGGTCCTGGCTGGGGTATGCACCCTAAACATTTACGTACTTTATACTTATCATTAATAAGAAGTAGATTAGATTTTGGTTGTTTTCTTTACGGCAGTAGTGCAAAGACCCATTTGTCCAAAATTGACAAAATTCAAAATCAAGCTCTTAGAGTAATCGGAGGTTTCATTAAAAGTTCACCAATCCACGTTATGGAAAGTGAGTTAAGTATTCCACCACTGTCTCTTAGAAGATTATATCTTGCATACAAGTTCTGTATTAAAAGTATGTCTTGGGCCGATAACGTTACTGTTAAAATTTTAAGTGAACTGTGTTCACCAACATTTGATAGATATTGGCAGAAAATTAAAAAACCCGTGCTTATGAATGTATTTCATGAATGTGTGGCCTATAATATTCATAATTCAAATCCTCTTGAAATGTTTCAAATAGATATATGGACGAGTTATATTCCGGTTAATACTATTATCAGTACAGAATTAGATTGTGTTAAGGGATCAAAAAGAGAACAAGTAGATACGATAAAATTCAACGTTATTGATGAATTAAATACTAAATATAGTGGTTGGGTGAATATTTTTACTGATGGTTCAAAAATTTCTGATGGTAGGCTTGGAGCAGCCTATTACACACCTAGTAGAAATAAATTTGTTATGTTTAAAATAGAGGCTAAAGTTTCAATTATGACTGCTGAACTCATTGCGATTTCAGAAGCTTTAATCTATATTAAAAACGAAAACAATGGAAATTTTGTTATCCTTTCAGATAGTAAAAGCGCTTTGCAACACTTGGCTCGCTGCGCCTCTGGATATAGCAGAGGTGTTCCGACAGCCTACACAGTGTTAAAATTAATATTTGATATAAATAAAACAGGTTATAAGAATCTGAAATTGCAATGGATTCCATCACATATAGGTTTAAGAGGAAACGAGGAAGCTGACAGACTAGCCAAATTAGCTATCACCGAAGGATTGAATTTTATGATTTTGCCTAATTATACGGAATTGCTTAATAAATTCAAAATTTTTTGTTTTCTAAAATTTAAAGAATATTTTGATGAAAGAAGTAAACAAAAAGGTATCTGGTACAAAACAATTCAATGTCAGCCTCCTCGGATACCTTGGTTTTATAATAATAATATAAGTAGAAAGCATATTATAGTATTACATAGATTGCGTTCTGGACATTATCCTTCAAAAAAGTTTGCGTACCTTATGAAGAAAATTGATTCTCCAAATTGCAATACATGTAATACTATAGACGATGTTCAGCACATTCTTCAGGAATGTGCTAAATATGAAAGAATGAGGAATTTATTGATGGTAAAGTTTAATATAAATAAAATGAATTTGGGAGCCTTTTTTGAGATATTAGCAGATCCAACATCTATTGCAGCAAAATTTTTAGTTAATATGATATTACATCAATAATTCCACTTTCAATAAGTATATAGCTTTGTGTTTAATTCTAGGTTAGGTTACGATGGGGCTGACATGTCCGTGTTGGATAAAAGCCTCTAAATAAATTAAAAAAAAAAAAAAAAAAGATAAAACCGCAAAAAAAGGTTGCATAAGTGAACATCTATCAAATAGAAAAAAAATTGAAATAATTGTTACGTCATATTGTTTTTCGTTATGAAATTTGGCATGAGGCATAAATATTAAAAACTCAAAGCTCTAGTAAAGGACAACATACTTATGAAAAGAAAACTAGCGAACAAAAAACAAAGTGTTATGGGTAACTTTGATATCATAAGTCTTTAGCTGTATGTAACAACAGTAGGTAGTGGTACATTTCGTGTGAGTGGAATGCGGTAAAAATTCTTCGTAAATTATAAAAAAATAAAACCAATAGCAACTTTTTTAAAATTCATAGCTCTCTTCCACTCATGCGTACAGCATAAATGAATAACGTATCAGTCGTAGATCTGTTTCGATATTTTTATTCTCTGCTTAATACTATCGTATTTTTATACCATTTACAAGTTGTAAATAAAAACGGGGCTAAGCGGATTTTCTAAGAGAATAATAACCGGCCACTGACAGCGAGAGATAAGGAATCCCAGTATAATGAAAGACGGGAAGTGACGTTTACTTTATTACGTAATTATTTCTCCCATTGAAAACGTCGCTACGTAAATATCATTAACTGCAGAGGAAAAAATATAGAAATTGTCAAAGCTTCTAACATTTACTTCTATATAAATTCGAGTCTATCGATTCTGTATCGGGTTTACTGAGCCATAGATATGGACATGGAAACTGTAGTTAACTGTAACTGTCCCCCGGGAACCCTTTCACATCGTGAGATAAACTATATCGTATGACATATGATGTGATGAACATCAGTGTATGCTGCCACTCCTTCAAGTTTAATTACGTTTAAATGACTTTATACAGACTTATGTAGCCGCTTATCGTCGAACTTCGACTATGAAATTCGTCATTCATTTTCTTTTTCAACATTTCAACATGGTACGAGTAGTAGATAATATTATTGATATTTTAAAAATTTTTTATAGCTTCTAGTAATACAACGTACACCCACGCGTTTTAAAACTAACAAAGAATGATGCTAGCGCAAGTTAAACACAAACAATCACGTTTCACAAAAAATATAAACGAATAAACGTGGAAAATGACGTGGTACAAAAAATACGCCTTTTTACAAACAGACTGGGTCCGTGGTAGGTATACCTACTTCGTCTATTGCAAAAATGTGTATTTTTATAAAATTTACACACAAAAATTGCATTAGAATTTAACCTACCTACTACAACTTTTGCGAACAATGTTTTTTCGCCACGACTAAAATATTGCAGAACTGAATAATTTCCATTTTATTGAAACCGCGAGGAACATTCAACTAACGTGCTTAAAGTGTACGTCATGCACTAAATTCAAATTTGACATTTATGTTCAGCATACTAATGCAGCTAGTGCATGCCACGCTGCAGGTTTCCACTTCGGAAGTCGTATTAAATAGACACCCAAACTTTCCACACAAAGGACTCGTATGGACTCCTAATGTGCGCGGTTTTAAACTTCACACTTACATCACAGTGCAAAATATGTTTACATTTAAAATTAAATCTTATGTTCAAGTAAACGTTTTAATGCGATATAATGTTGTATGTTTAAAATGTTCTCGAGCCTTTTATTTTTTAAATAAATTCAAAAATATGTTGTTAATTCGACCTGTACCGTTCTACATATGTTATTCGACGAGTGCGTCGGCTTTAAATCTGTATTTAAATTTTTAATATTCTTTATTGCACAAAGATAACAATGTACAAAGGGCGGACTTAACGCTACTGCAGCATTTTCTACCAGCTAACCCAGAAATTTACAGGATTTTTTTTTGTATTTACAGAGTATGCGAGAAGCTCTACGTTCCTGTACAGAAAGACAGCGCAGCTGATCCCTGTCTCATTCAATTTCATAATATTACAATTATAAATTTTATAATATTCTTAGTATATTTTTATGTTCCTTTGCCCACCCACGCATTTTTGTGTAAAGAAGTATTCTGTGGGATAAAGGGACCTTGCCCAGAGGGCCTTGAGCGATATGTGGCAGGAGGACTTGGAGTCTCCCGCGCTCCGGTCACTATGTTACACGGGATTATTTTTCTGTATAACCCTAATTCCATTTTCTAAAATTGAGGTAGCCTGTTTCAATTCTAATAAAATCAGCTCTCTGCTAGAAAAGTCCCGTCAAAATTTGTTCAGTCGTTCCAAAAATTATCCGGAACAAAATAGTATCTCAATTTTTATCATTATAAATGGTAGATAAAGGACAAAAGTGAAACGCGCTGTAGCACATTACGCACTGTCTATATATAGTTATATATCTACTAATAAGCTTATAGATAACAATTATTATCATTATTATATTACATCTTTTTTATAGATTTAGACGTCAAAATATTTTGTGGTATTAAGTAATAGTACCATTCAATTCCAATCAACGACTTGTCAAAATATAAAACGATCAATAGTTGAAAGTTTTAGAAGATCGAAGTCTGACAAACTCTCATAGTACCTGACAGTTTCTATCAAAGCAAAAGTTGGAAACCGTTTCAGTTCTACCTAGACAGTACACGTGCAAATCTTAATTACTTAGTGTTATCGATTTCTCTTGTTCTATATTTTTTTATCTAGAATTTCATTAATTAATAACATATAGCCAATACAGATAATTCAATCAGCTACAGTGAATATTGCACCAACCCTTGTCTGTCAAAGTAAAAAAGTCTTTAAAATGTAAATATTATCCAAGTTTTAATGGAAAATATGGTTCGTATTTGTCAGAACTGAGTCTATTAACCCTTCTCCCTTGGGTCTGTCCAATACCTAGCTATTTGCAAATCCGCGGGCGCGAGCCGTAACGAAGTGCAGGCACCGTGCGGGACAGCGACCGAGGTAGTGGAAGCGAACATGGAAGCCCGCACTTTTGTTAAATCCTTACTCAACCCTTTATATGAAACAGGATAGTCACTTTATATTGAACTTAGAAAATCTGTTGTAAGTTTGCTTTTAGCTATGCGACGTCGGATTGTTATTCTGCGGTTGTCATACGGGGTACATAGATTCTACGTGGTTTTGACGATTTTGCTATGCATGCATGGAATTATTATTTTTTCGTCGAGAAATGTTGTATATGTACATGATAAATAGATCTTAATATTATTATAGTTAGGATTCGCAAAGGAGACGTGCGACGCGGGCACTGGCGACGTACAGCTGACAGCTGTACGACTGCAGACTATATTACTATATCTCTACCATAGGAAAAGTAGCGTACAAAATTGTTATCGAAAGAATTATGTTGTAAGTTACCCAGTTTATAAATGAAATTTATGTTCCCTACAATATGGTGAGTTCAATCAATAAACTATAATTATAATGCATTCATTAATTTTATTATTCAACTTTAACATTTAAGTAATAAAAATTCTTGATTTTATACATATTTCATAATTTAGTTATAATAAATAAAATAGTAAAGAGCAATACGTTACAAAAATATAAAATTAAAGAGAATAAATATTTTCCGTAGTCGCCTTTCGAATAAAAAAGTTTAACTTAAAAATAAAACATGTTGACACCTTAAATTAAATACGGTATTTTATATACTACATTCGTTGGTGAAATAATGAAGCACTCGTTAAATCTTTATTACAAAACAAGCTTAAACGAAACTCATTCATATTTAAATGTTAAGATTGAAAGAAAATGGCTTTTCATTTTAATATTCCGTATCGGTTTAACGAAGAAACGAGACTGATCAATTTATTACGATTTTTCTGCTGGTATTAATTTCTGCCTCCATTTCAATATTTTACCTGCAAATTATATCAACATAAATGAAAATTAAAATTCATTACATTAAGTACATACAGACGTATTAAAAATGTACAGTAAGGAGTTTAACTGAAAACGATTTTAACGCATCGTTTATTTATCTTAATGGAAAATATTTACTACCAATTCATCAATATTCTTATAACATGTAGTTAAATGCAATATACTTTAGGGGGGCCTAGCCAAGATGTTTCTCGATCACGACCAATCGACTGTCGACAACTCAAAATGTATGGAAAATGACATAAGACTTCGACATGCATAGACAATTGTTTATTTTTT
>DVRM01000176.1:0-11944 GCA_018232405.1 Junonia genoveva | reverse complement strand
GCAGCATTGTCTTAAAAAGTTGACCTTAAAACTCCACCTGCATTTTAAAATGCGTTCATGTCACTGTTAAAATGTATTGATGAATTGATAGCAATGTAAAAACAGCTATAAAATAGACTGACATGTTGTCAGGAGGTTAAGCATTAACAAGCATTACGGTAAATTCTAGTTGTTCTTCTTCTATACGTTAAATAAATGTAATGCTCGAGACTCGTCCATAAAATGACATTAAGGTCAGAGTATATTTCCTGCTCACTAGTCAGTTAAAGTTAAATTTTGATGAGATGATATGGTCATTAAAATCGTTGTTATTGTGAATTCCCCAACTGTTTTGGAACATTTTGATAGCTTTAATTATTGTACCTCCTCGTGAAAATGATAGATTTATAATCTGTTTTTACGACTGCAGACTAAATTGATTAATCCTAAGAAGTCACATTCAGGAGATCTGGTTCTAGTGCATTGACGCCACGATAAAATTGACCGCTGAAACGGGAAACATTAAATTTGAATTTTATTGTACCTTTTAGTGAACGACATTTCCAGTAAATATTATTTAAATCTGAATAAATGTACGAGTGTTATTATAAGTATATTTACTTTAATATACTTATATAACATCTAAATACAGTTTTGGATAATGAAAACGATATTATCTTTCGCTATAATTTTATTATAGTCAGTAAAGTCTATGAAATAGTAGATATTATTTATGTCGTTCC
This sequence comes from Junonia genoveva, assembly GCA_018232405.1. Taxonomy (NCBI): domain Eukaryota; kingdom Metazoa; phylum Arthropoda; class Insecta; order Lepidoptera; family Nymphalidae; genus Junonia; species Junonia genoveva. The sequence continues at coordinate 11,222 of DVRM01000176.1, read as the reverse complement.
GCTACTAACATCTACTGTAAAACGCACACAATAAACCGAGTCACTAAGCCAATTTATTAATGCTAAAAATAACCGCCATGTCTCCAGCGCATTTGATGATATTAAACCATTTAAGAGAACCTAAACATAAAAGTGCTAATTAAGAAAGAGTTCAGGCAGAAATTGTCTGTAGACGGATCACACTCATTAAAAATACAAATAACATTAAATAATACTGTGCAATAAATAACTTTTAATACATCTGCATTTAGATGTTACGTGTGAATAGGGATTTGCGGTTTTAGTGGGTAATATAAACGATACCAGAATGGGCTTGTTACATGCTGGAATAAAAACACAAGCCGTTCGACAGCTACGCATTTAAATTGAGGAAAAACTGTTCATTGTCTCGTTAAGCTAGGAAACGGGGAAGACAATGATACTGTCGATTTACAACCCAGTGGGAATGTATACGTGATGTTTGCCCTCTATTATTTTAATTATATCACTCGAGTACGTTTTCACTCAGTTATTTGTTCGTGTCGCACACTCGCATACAACTTTAATGCATAATTCTATAGTACGAGTGAAATTCACTTTGAATACCTATGCGTACCCTAAGCGCATTATAACATGTGGGAATCAAGAGTCCTTATAGCGATGGAATGTATCAATACAAATTTGCATGTTCATGAGCCATAAGATTTGCTTGTTTAATATTTATCGGGAATCCACTTGAGTTTTAATTCGATGATATAATATAGGTATCGGTTATGATCGTATTCGCAACTCGTCTCTGGACTGATTCATATTTTATATGTAATATTGATTGTAATGTAGCTGTCTTGAAGATTGTGTAACCCAAGTATGTGTAAAGCATCTTGTGGGCACTTCCCACGCACCACGGGCGCCTTCAACCGTAACGCTAAAGGGGCTGGGCGTTTTACAGCGTTTCTTGACTGTAGTCGAATGGGAGCCCGATCGTTTTGTAATTTAAAATTCTCACTTCTCGATTGTTTCATCTGCCTGCATTTAAGTAATTAACATACCGGAACGTTATTCGGCGACTGAAAGTAGTTTTGATGGATAGTAGGTAAATGAATAGGTAAATAGTGAACGTTGAACAAATAATTGGTCCACAGGGCGCGGCGAGCGAATGCGAAGTATAATGTACAGCAATGTTTACTCTACACATTCCTCTCAGATAAAGATGTCCTTGGCGGTTTTTTATTCAGACGCACATCAACTTCGTTACTATATGTGCCAATTTATTTTGATTTTTATGTTAATGAATGCATACAAATTGTCATTTGGTCTATAACGATACGGCGAACCTTGGAATGCTGAGAAATAAAAAGGTATGCTGTTCTAAACTTGGTACAGAATGTAGCAAAGGTAATGTAATCGGAAATTTGACGCTTTTTTGCATTTGAGTAAAGTTTGGTGTGTGGACACTTAATTTGCGTAATATTCGGTTGATTTTATTACACTAAATAAAAGTTTATGACGTTCGAATGTGAATGCGTATATAATTACGCATATTTCAATTTTATCTATGCAATTATACGATAACAACAACGTACTCCACTCCCGTTTCTAATCGAAAGAAACATTCCTCTCTTATCTGTTTGTCGTCACATAGCTATTTTTATTTAACCGTTATATGTTTTTTCATTAGCATTTATGTTACGTTTAAGCTTTAAAGGCCTAACATTTATCTAAAAGCCTTTTTTATTTATTACCAATCCTAAAGAAAAAGCAATAGTCTCTACTATTTTAATGCAAGAAAATACGATGTTAGATCGCCTGAGTTTTAATGGCGGAATTTTTGCATGTTTGCTTACTAGTTTCACCAAAACATGGATCTGCGATAAATCTTAGAGCGATAGAGGCCATAAAACTTATTTACTTAATTTGCATAAGCTCGGAATTGTAGAGGCCAAACAAACTTGGTCAAGTGAAGAATGTTGCCCATACCCGTTTCCTCTTCAAATTTGGTCGTTTCGTTTTTCATTTCACTATCACCTCTATGTGGATAGAATTAAAGTTATGTTTTCTACAGCAAGTCTTAAGGAGGTCTAATAAAAATTAAACTAATTTGTGCACTGGTGTCGAAAACGTTATTTTTGATTGGAAAGCAATTAACGAGGTACTTAATTAGGTAAATCTCTAATGGTTCATGCAAGATGGATATATTTTAGGCGAGATGTATCAAACTTGTTTTGTTTTTTGCATGTTATGTAGCGTTTTAAACACTAGCGACTAATTAAAAATAATTAAAGCGATTAAATGAGTTAAAATCAATCTTAAGTTTTAAGTTCTGTTTCTTTGCTGATTTTTATTTCGTTTTATTCGAGAGTAGCGAACCAATAGGTCAATAATTTTATTATAATTCTAATCCTTAGTTTTGAATAAATCATCGATGTATTTCAACGTGGGCGAAATATGCGACCATAACTGGATAACATTCTAATGTCTACCTTGTTCCATAAATGTACTTCGGTATTTGAGATTGTAGTGTTAAAATTGTGTAGGTACCAAGATTGTAATCGTTTTGGTATGCAAACACCTGTACGATAAGATGATAGTGGTTGAGCAGGATTTTATTTTATTATATATTGTTAAGTTTAATTAATAAAGGAATTAACATCTACTTTTGTAGATATTTTTATAACATTATTGCAAAGCTGTTCAGAGATATCTTAAAATGAAGACGGATTATTGGGAAGATTGAACGTTACAAAACAGAGCAAATGGAATTTTTTCGCAGTTCACACTATCGTTTGTCAAACAATGGACGCGAGGAATTTCGTACCTCAACAAACATTGACATCGATTGGATCCCATTCAATCGATGTTCACTGTTGTCTTGTTTAGTCCGTGTTTAACTACTCCTTCCGGTCCCTACTGTTGCTCTAATAACATCACCACATGAATGGAACGACTTAATACCAAACCTAATGTTTAACTTTCTATTGCTGAGAAAGTATCATTTGTAGAGCCGCGATGGTGTGGATAAACATTGTTATCAGCTATTAGAGGCATTTGTGTTTGAACTTAAGGCCCGAGTTTTGAAAGGCGCAATATTTTAATGCGGCTGTAGTGTTGAATGGCATATCGCGGTATTAATTTCACTTGTCATATTAATTTCACCGGGCAATTGTTGCGTTTAGGCATGTTCAGGTGAGACATTCTATGAATGTTGTTTTGTTAGAAATTTAATTTGAATATTTAGTTCGTAATTGGGTTTGAATTATCTATAAAAAGAATCTTACACAGAAATGAAAGTATTCGTGTTTCGATAAGTATGTCTCGTTCTTTGTCTGTAAAATGTTTAAAACATGAAATTGAACGATCGAAATTTGTTAAAATCGTGATCCACACAATATTGTGTCGCATGCGTCCGCTGCCGCGCCGGCGTGACAAAGTCGGCTGGAATGCGTCGTGATTCAGACGGAAACCTTATATATTCGATGCAATGTTTATGTAATCTACCACCCGTCTGTCCGTCACTTTAGAGATAGCTTTAATGTTAAACATTACAAATTCAATTAACACTGAAATGGATGTGAGAATGGTCCAAGAAGAAGATTAATAGACACTTAACTTACGTGAGGAATTCTGAACTTCGCGATTGGATTACAATTTATTCGTATATTATATTTAAATCTTTGAGTGCCCAAATTGGAGACCTTGGTATATTAACGTGACGTGCGTTTCAAGTCAACGCCACACATTTGTTCTCACTTGAGTTTGGAATGTCGTTTGTCAATGATCGAATAACGTATGACGTCATAGCATCACATTAGCTGCCATCGCGCATACCACCGCGACATAACACAGCTTTCCAGCGAGTGCTGGGTCAATTTGGGGTATAAATTCGGTGATCGGTCATGACGTAAGGCGTTAAGAATGTTTATAACTGTGTGGTTACTTTAATGTACGGTTCGGTTCAAATACGTATTTTTATAACCACGTATTTGATCATCCGGTTGGCATGCTTCGTCGAATTGATTGCAACTTGTGTTTAATTTGATTATAACTGCGCTGTTCGGTTTGTGTCAGCGATTTGGAATGCGAGAGGAAATCACGTTGACCCCTAACACGCTTCCTTTTTCGGAACGGAACGTCTGTGATATTCCTGTCCCTGAGCTTTGTTTAGAGGTGTTAGCAGAATATACATTACCATTAATAAGCGTGTGACATCATTCCGAAACGTACAAATTGTGCCAAAGTTAACAAAGGTTCTGAAATAATAAAATTAAAACGAGATTTTTTCAGACACCGAATGGAATGTGCATTAACCAAGCTATGCGGATTAAAATATTTCCCGAGCGATATTAATAGAATATAAGTAGGTGTGAGTGTCCGTCTGTCGGTCGTTCGATATGTGTGAGACAGCGTGGCACCGCCTCCGACCAGACGGGATCCAAGTTTTGTCGTAATCCTGGATTTGGCAAGAGCTGTTTTGAAATTTTTGTGACGAGCGAAGGAGCGGTGTTTATACGTTTAAAATATGTATAAATACGTAATATTTACGCTTTTATGAATCTTATATATTCAAATTACTTTGTGATTCAGATAAAGTTACAGTTACCCAATTAGTGCCTGATTTTAGAAATCTTTTAGATTTTGTAATCGTATCGCAAAAACGTCTACTTGTTATTTTGTAAGTTTTAAAATGTATAGAAATTCTTGGTGAAATACTCCAAAGCGGGTAGCAAGTTTCGCTTCTATTTGCGGATTGTAGCCGTACGTTGGCCTTCTTCGCGTCATATTCCAAAGACTGAAAGACTTCTACAAACAGAAGTAAACCTACTTACGTTTTAAATTTTATTGTATCTGCGGTCACATTAACAGGAACATTATGTTTATATAATAACAGTTAAGTATTTTATCGCTTTAAACTTTAATGTTTTTGTTTTTACAACACGCAATCAAAGTTTACACTTTTAAAACGAAACCGAATAAAAATGTAGAGATTTCTCCGAATGTAAGAAAGATGATTAGAAAAAGTTAAGTTGTAATAAAGTTTGCATCAACATTATACTTACCTGTTATTTTATTTAAACTCATTATATTGTCATTTAGCAAACATACCTATATTAATAATAAAAGAATGCTGATTTTCATTTAATTATATTAAAGTGCAAGATTAAAAAACAAAAAATAATATAAAGCGAAATAATAACATTGAATCAGTTTCAACTCGTGCATTCTATTGTTCACTCAAAATATATGTCAAGTTTTGACTTCGGTTGGTTAAAATCGGAACAGTATACGTAACCGCAGTTGTGTGTGTGAAAGTTTGTGTGTGTGCGATTAGGGATTCCGTGACACGGGTCACCGTTTCCAAGAACGCGACTCGTCTTGATGTCCCGCTGACAGGACTGGTTTTGCCGTTCTACCACGACACAGCAACATTGTAAAATGCCACCGTCTCTTTCACTCCTATATGAAGTATACATCTGTCTCTGTCTACGCGATGCAATGGATGCGCATACGCACGCGCCCTCTATACCCTCGCTCCGATAAGAGCGGTCTGTAATGCAATGGACGCCGAGCTTTCGGTAGCTGCGAGGAAGGAGTTACGAATTTCCATTGAAGATTTGCCGGGTATTGATTTAACTGGCTACCATTATTGTATATGTTGCGTTCACTATACCTGTCTTTAACTTTATCGGTTTCTCGACTAGATAGAAAGTTTATGGGTAAAATGTCCATTACGTTTATGATTGCTTAATTTAATTTTAAATATAGCTGGTCTAATAGAAAACAATTTTCTTTAAAAGTTTAAGTGTATGATTAATAATGGTAGGTATAATGGTTCAACAACGCAATGTTAAACGAGCAGTCATTTATCGACTGTTTAAGTATACACAAGTTATCATTTAACCTCCATACTGGAGACCATTACTCACAAAACATCAGATAAATGGAACACAGTCGTCACGAGATCGTAACAATTTCGACAGACATGGAAAAAAATGTGCCCAATTAACTGGGGATTCTAGATAATTGACTACCACCGTAAAAACGCCGAATTTAGAGACCGTTAAATGGATTGATGTATTTCGTCATACGATAGTCGAAGTTCACTTTTTAAAGCCGCCGTTGAATCATTCTCGAAAACTCGTATCAAGTAGAGCAAGTTACTGGCGCCTGCGCACCACGCCCAGCAAGCTCCCGGGCATCCAGTACCGGCTATCATTAATTGCTCTTGCTATTATCTGCACCTAGCTAGACCACATACTTGTAGTTCAAGAACGCCCTTTAATTTATCGTTGCAAGAATACACCTCCAGCTTTCTATGGCTGCGAAATTGCCTGTTTGTTTTAGATTCACAAATGGGTTTTTATGCGGATGATTTATTCGTGTATTCACAAGTTTAAATGAGATTCACTTGTGCGGAAATTGTCTTCAATATGCAATTAAAATAATGAAGTAATAGCAGTATTAAGCTGTGATGTAAATTATAATGATGAAGTTATTTCTTCTATGAATGGATAACGATTTGCCCTTAGACGTTATGAATTATTTAATATGAACACGTATGATGTAAAAACTGATTATAAACTCAAATACAATTTACAAACACAGGTATAAATGGACTCCAAGACGTCAGTATATATCATTAAATAACTAGTCAAAATTATCCGGCCAAAACTCGAAATAATAACGGAGCTCGTTATTTTTATTTTTCTTTATAATGATAGTAATAGGAGCAGTTTTAATAGGTTCGCCCCTTGATTTCGTGGGAAGTAATCACGTTTCAACTTCAACCCATGGGAAATCTTTAGGATATAATGACCTTTGTGGTAGATAATTTGAAAATATGGCCGAACAGACGAAAACCGTATACAGTTCGCGAATTTTTACAAAAAGAAAAACAATAAGTGAAGTTTTGCTTCGGTGGCTGATTGCGTAGACTTTTTATTGTTGATGTTATGTAAAATCGTATTGTACATTTTCATTTGGAAGAAATTTTGTTGCATAAAATCCGAGTTAATCATGTACAAAACGAGTTTGCCTCGTATCATTTCAATTGAACGATTCTCAGTAGTGACAAGAAATAATCATTGTTTCAGATACACAAAGCCTCAAACATTCGCGGACTGCATCGGCAATGAGCTGCCCCTGGGCTGGGAGGAGGCATACGATCCTCAAATCGGCCCATATTACATCAATCATGTCAATCGTGAGTATCATTTTTATTACCAAACCCTTCGAATCTTCTCGTGTACTTTCTCAAGTCTGTGTTTCCTTGAGTTGATTTACCAATACAGGAAGTAAGTTTGAGCGTAGGATGGCATTTGGAAAGTTAAGCATACACTTGGTACATGGACACATAAAAAGGACAGCTACAATATTCAGGTCTATTACTTGTTTTGTGGGCCATTTTTTTGGAAAGTTCTACCTTGACATCGAAAGCGTAATTACTCTTAAAAATTGGTATTTTTTTTTTGTAATAGCTAAGAATGTCAGGAGTTGAAAATTAAGATTGCGCAAAACTGGACGCAGTGGACAAGTGACTGTAAACTCGACGCTGACTTTAACCTTGATAATTATCTTAAGCTCACCAGCGAATGAATTATACAGACGAAGAATTTTTAAATACTTTTGATATGATTAATTTCAGTTGTATGATTAATACGATACGTCTCGTAAGTTGTAAATAAAAGTAAATTGCATGTTTCCAATATAATCTTAACTCAGTAACAACAAGAAGTCTGGGTGCAACGAGTCTTATTTATGTCTCTTGGATTATTCAGTACGTTGGGTGAAAAATGTTCGTCGCGGGGGGTTCATGAAGGTCCTTGATGCTTTAGTTATTCCATATGAATTATGGAACAGTTTGATTTATGTCTAGCTTATAGAATTTTAGAAGCCTCACTTGAATTCAGAGTTTGAAGCTAAGTGTTGTTTTAGTGGTTGTTAGTAACAACAGATGGCGTTGCACGGTAGTATTTTATTTGTCATGATGATTTAAAGTCTGTGTACTTTACGTTTCATTTTATTGAATACATGATATTTTAGATTATACTATTATTATAAACGTCTTGTTCCACTAACATTTCAATGTTTTGATGCTTAAAAATTTACACAATATAAAAATACCAAAATATAAAATTAAAATAAATGCGAATAATAAATTAACAGTCGTATGTTGTTTGTGAAATCTGGTCTAATTATGCAAAATAAAAAAAAATCCGACTGGTTTGGTTGCACACATCTCGAATGACAGGGTGTTTTGTATGAGTAATATATTACATATATATTATATGTGTGTATGTATGACCGCATGATATCGTTACGATTTATGTAATAACGCGACGGTACTTTCGAATGCTCTTTCCAATGTACATTATCCGTACATCGCGAAAATAAACGTTCACTTATTTTGTAAAATTCTGGTTTTACTGACTTTTAATGGCCAGCTCTCTTTCGATGTTTTATGTTACTATTATATATTCAGTCCAGATAACACAAATCACAGCTTTACATGATGTGTCATAGACCAAGCAAAACGGAAGAGATCATAACCGGTAAAACTTTTACTGATGAGATATATTTCGAAAAAATATTGGGAGAGAGGCATCTTCACTTATAATTATAGGACCTCAACTTTTCAGTATATTTACCTTAATGTATATAGTATTTTTGATTTCCTATCTTCACTGGATAAACTCGATGCCATTTCTAATAAACTATTCTGTGTTTATAACGGTCGCACACATAACATTTCGCACGAAACGCACGCGCATTCCTATGCATTATTTATACGCGCGGGAGCTTTTCCGCCATTTTCTGGATTTTTTAAATGACCACCCAACATATCACCGGGGGTTCTTGTTAACTTATATTGACGATGTGTCGTTTTGATCACGATTCATTCCTATTTGTTCGAATTTATTAACTTTTTATTTGTGCCCAATTAGGATTTACAACCATCGCTAATTAGAATCAAGACGAAGGTACAAATATGTGTACGTAATTCAAAGAAAATCTTGCTATTAAAAATCACATCAAAACAAAAAATAGGTATATCAGTGGAGTACCCATTCACATAAATTACTAAAGGAAGTACCCATTATTCGTGATGGTACATCTAAACCTAGATTAGAATCAGACAAACACATACAAATATATATAATTAGTGAACGAAGTGAATTCGCTTAAGATTTTAAATCGAAACATGTTGGCGTAAATTGAGTCCTTATTTACGGTGTTGTCGTCGAGAGCACTACTCTCATAATTTAGACTGGTACATGCGTGCGCGCAGACTTCATTTGTATTTGTTGTAGTGGATAAACCTACCTAACCTACTAGTGAGATTAGCACTATGGGCCTCGCTCCTCAAGAAGGCACAGACCTGGTCAGAAAAAGGAGTAGAATTAAATTCAAAGGCAGATTTTTATCACATCGTGTATAAAGAATAGATCAATGAAAAAGTACTTTAAAAAATTGGAAATAATAAACAAAAAAACTTATACAGAGACAGAGAGAGAGAGAGAGAGAGAGAGAGAAAAACTTGTACTAATGTATGTGATTATGTTTTGTTTTGTTTATAATTTTAGATTTGATAATGCCAAACAGGAAACATTAAATCGATAACTATTTGGTTATCAAATAAAGTATGTCATCAAAATTATTTGGATGGAGAATTTTCTATCATGTTTCTGTGATAATCAATAAAACTGTGATCCGGAAACACGTACGCGTTTTAACGAAATACGTTAAGATTTACGATAGTAGCGAAAATACCAATTGAGTAACGGGACTCGCCTGCCTTGAAGAGGTCCGGGTCAGGTGCTATCTTTTCTATTTTTGCTTAACTCTAAATCGCTATAGAATTTTAATGTGCTTTGCTACATTTTTACATTTATCAATTTTCTTTATCTTTATTTTTTCTTTTTTACACTCTTGGTATGCGCACGCGTCTTGATCTTCTAATCTGCATATTCTATAATTTGACTTATAAACTGCTTTTGGAGACTAATTCTATCTCTGACCATAGTTTGAATATTAAAATAAATAGATACTGTCCTCTTGTTCCCTAATCAGAGTCGCGATCATTAACAGACCATAAATTGTTTTTATCTATCGAAACATTTTTTATTAATGATTCATTAACGTGTTTTGTTTTTTAATCGTCGTTGGTATGTCCTCGATCAGTATCTGTTGATAAACGAATATTTTAAAGTATTGCTAAATATGCTTCGAACTGTACTCGTGAATAAAATAAATGCGACCATTAAATTAATTCTGAATAATCTATTTCTAGCACAAAACATTGTTTATTTGGTACGTGTGGTAACTGCTTTTAATTATTTCTATTCAGATTTAGTTCTTGTATTAGAGCTACTGTTTGTAAATGTGCTTGTTTTTTTTTTCATTCTCACATAAAGTGTGAATAACTTTTTCTTTTTAATAGTAGGTTCGATTGATTTATATTCAATTGTTTGGTTTATCTTTTTGCTTCCTGAATGCTTTATTTGCATAGTTGGTTTGTTTTGGCAGAATTTCTTAGTGGCGTATTTATTATAGCAACAATAATAGGTACTGCTAGTTTTCTACGTTCTAATGAATATTTATACCGTATTTTTCTGTTGTGTCATAATGTTTTGTTTTTATTATAGTGGTAATCACTAGTTATTTCATATACGATTTTTTAAAAGTTATTTTGTGTATCCTTATATCTTTTATCTGGCATGGATACTTTAAAAACACACAGCAATTTCTTATATCCAGTAATGTGCTATCAAGATTCTATACAAGATTCTAGTGTTTTAAGGACCGGTCGTTTAGTGATGGCTCATTACTTACATTAATGCAACTGCTCGTTAGTGTAATTATGAGACCCTATCTTATAGTTAACCCATTTCGCCTAGAGCGAATTTTTTGCATAAATACTTGGCCGTAATAAGCTTTACACTTAATTCTCATAGCATTCAGATAATATCTTGATAGTGCTCTCACAAATAATACCTCTCTGAGCGCTTCGTTACCGGCATCCTCTCTTGGAATATTAAAAAATTATTCATTATTATGTCGAATTAAGAATATCGTAGCCTATGCAGCCTTTATTATTTACTGTCATAAAAATTGCTCATATTTTTTATGGAAACAATTTACTTTTTTCTATTAAAAGTTTAAATTCCGTCGACCATTAGTTTCGTTCCTTAAGTTTATAATGTGACCCAAATCCATCACCATTTATTGCTTTTATCTCGTATAATTTA
>DVRM01000175.1:0-11946 GCA_018232405.1 Junonia genoveva | reverse complement strand
ATCTTAAAAAAGATGCAACAACAAACATATCTGTACCGATGCCCCGGTGGTATGCAAGCATATTTTGCTCACTTTCATACACAAAATTCATAGAAAAACACGATAAACCAAGCACTTTATCACACCGGAATATAAAACAACATGGCATATGTTATTATCAAGATCTTCGTTTATTCCGCGAAGTGTTAGTCGCTATCATAGGTCATATGTTATCTAGATTTCAAACAGGATTGCGGTAAAGATCGCCAGCACCGATGTATGAGACTATTATGTGTAATAAACGTTCTGTGTTCTACCGCTGATGTAGTTTATTTGTGGTATACTTGATTTTAGGCAGATAGCTATGTAACTGTTTGTATGAGAAAAATACATATTTTTGATATAGCTTCAAGGCTTAATTTATTTTAAGGCAAAAAGGGGTTTTTGCCCTAAAAAAAGTTAAGCATAAAACTATATCAAAGTTTATCAAAGACAAACATGTTTATGATTTTTAGCTTCCTTGGTACTCTTTTAATAGACTTAAAAGTCAAAGCTAACTGTCTAACACAATCGCAATCACGTTACGTTTGATCAATTAAAAAGCGGCGTTTTAGTACCAAAACGATTCAAACTGTCAAAGTGTTGTATATTTTGAAAACATTATTTTTCGTCAATTAACTCTCTGATGACAAAATAGACAAAGAAATTAGAGCGATGTCTGTAAAAATTGCGACTAAGACTTGACATATGTACATACAATTCAAAATGGCGTCGCAGTTGAATCATTGTTCAATTTTGAAAGACTGGCCATATTAGACAAATACACATAATTGACATGATAAACGAAATAAAATTTGACTTGCCAGATATGTAAAATATGATTTAGTAATAACATGTTAAACACGCATACATACATATATTATGCGTACAAAGTTTAACGAGCTCGTATGTACGAAAGATAATGGAATCAATGTAAAACGATTTTTCCTTAATGCCAAACGGCATAGGGCAAGAAATTACAACGTATAAAATATAAAATTGTATATATAAAATTGGTTAAAAGCCTTGATGACTTTTAACCAATTACGAACATTCGAAAAAGTCGAAAATTGAGCCCGCCAAAAACTAAAATTTTACATTTTCTATAGCCATGTGGGCCATAAATAGTGTGGTAAATAGTGCATTTTGGTGTAGGCGTACGCAAGAACGCCTAGTTTGTATTTACCCTACTAAATTGAAAGTCGAACCACCCATTTAAACGATTTTAGTTGATTTACACCGATATATGAAATAATATTTGTCTGACAATCTGTAAAATCTCAATTAGAAAAAAGCACATATCAATATTTATACACATTTTTTATTTATCTAATTTTCGGTTTGAATCGGATTTCACAACTACAATGTGACTACAAAAATATCCAATTAATTTTATAATACAAGTTGTCGCTAATCTAATAATTTAGTATTTTACCGTAAAATATAATTTGAAATATTTTTTTAACAAATAACAACATATTAAAATAAAATTAAAAATTTATTACCGATGAAAGAATAAATTAAAGAAAAACAAAGTTGTCAAAACACAATTATAGAGAACTTGATTATTTTCTTAACATGTTTCTATATCCTTAAGTAGTATATATATTAAAGTAATACCAATCACAAATCGGCAATCAGATTAAAAAATAAATTCTTCACACAATTCATAGTTGAGAAATCCAATTAAACAAAATTTAAATCTATTTAGGTCCATTTTCGTTTACAGCCACGTCCCTCTTATACACTTCGAAATCTAGCTATCCTTCTTGTGTAGACATTAAAGTATCGAATACTTCTGAACCGCTCACTTTTTCGTTAACGGATCCGAAATAGTTGGAAAAGTTGAAAATACTCGATTCTTGTCTTACATTATCTGTTGAACCAAATTGAGCCTTATTCTGCTTATGCATTGGGGTCACATTTGCACTGAATGATTTCTGGGGTAGAAGTCGTTCCGAACTCGGTATGATTTGGTCGTTAATGACTAATAAGTGTCGATTTTCTTCGGGGTCGTATATCGTGGCTTCCTTGGCGGAGAGGTCCTTGACCTCGTTGTAGGGGTTGGTGAGGTACTCGGCGTAGAGTTCGCTTTGCTGCGTGTCCTTGAGGTCTGTGAGGCCGGGCTTAAGGTCGCCGGGGTCGGTTTTGGAGCTTTCAGCCGGTGGAGGAATATTGGCCGGTGGGGGGTTATTGGCCGGTGGGGGGTTATTGGTCGGCGTCGGACAGAGGATCGGTGTTTGGGACTGTATCGATATCCCGATCGGTGTCGATATCATCTGAAACGTAAATAAAATGAGTTAAAAAAACGTTATGATATGTTTAGATTTTAAATATATTATGTAGATAATTTTACGGATTATATATAAATATTATTATCGTTTGTTGCCCGTGGTTCGATCGCGTGGTTCGACTGGTAGTACCACGGGCAATTTTTTTTGCCCGTGGTACGATCAATCGAACCACGGGCAAATCGAATTGCCCGTAGTTCTATCATCGGGTCGAGCGCAGTATAAGGCTCCGTAATTGCTCGTCACAATATTTGAACATTTATCTTTTTTTTATTTTATTATTTTGTTAGCGTTTGTAAACCTATACTAAATTACAATGTTCTACAATAGATGATCTCTGAGTTAACCATCGGATGGACAGACAGATAGATAGACGTAGGGAAACTAACTAGTATAATAATAATTTCATCGACCATGTAAACTTCTTGCATAAAAATCCTAACAATGAAAAATACTTTACAATGACATTGATGAGTTTTGAAAATTGGTAATTTTATAGATTTTGACGTGTTCTTTCCGAATTTTAACATTGCCACCTCGTATCTTTGCCGCTCGTGCCGCCATATTGCAAAAATGGCGCCTAAAAGCAGTTTTTTTAATAATAACTCCTTTTTGACGCATTTTACAAGAAAAATATATCTATACAAAATAATAGAAGAGAAAATTTCCTACAATTTATGTCATAACCTTTTTTCCTCTAAAACCAATAGTTTCGGCGTACGAGCGCCGTAAAGTGTAGTTCAACACACGTTTCGGCAGAAATACTCATTTCCACACCACCATGAGGTAGAGAAAGTGGCGCGTTTTTTTTATCGTGGTATCCCTAGTAGGCCTGTCTAAAAATTGTCTGATGAAGGATAATGTTTTGTCTCGTTCACCCTAGACCTAATATCCTCTGTAACAATTACTGCTGCTGCCTTTACAATACGCTTACGTTCTTCTATCTGGTTGTCCTTTTTTTTCATTGTATCAGGCTTCCATCAATAACTTAAGCCCTGTACTTCGAAAGCAAACCAGAAGCGCCTTATTGGCAGTGATAGTAATTAAAATATGATCACGATATTTTTTAACAGTTGTGCCTTCACTGTTTTTATGTGTGGACGGTAATCACCTTAAATTTTGATCATTAGTTCGTCTAGAAATGTTCGTCAAAAACTGACATTCTTCAGAATTTTCTTCGAGATATGAATGTAAAGGTACTGCATCGCAAAATCAATCTCGCTTGTATATGGACATCTTTTTAAGCGACTTAAAAAAAGGAGTGTTTTTAATTCGACTGGTAGATATATATTTTTTGTTATGTTTGTTCGCCGATTACTTCGCCATTTTTGAACGGATTTTGATGATTTTTTATTAGAAAGAAGATACTCCCGAAATTGTACCATGATGATGATATCAGGGTCTGATGATGGAATCCTGGATAACTCGAGGGAAATCCTCAATTTTATAGGCACACCTATAGTGATTTTGGTTTTTTTCAAAGTACCTTGGTAATTTGCTTACGAAAATTAAGATTTGATGAAGTGGAACTGATGATGAAGACCATATATGATCATAAGAACTTAATAAAATGTAACTATTTTACGGATTTGGTTCTATTTCTTTAAGATAGTCGCTAAGCAATTGATGTTAGTCAACATGCATATGATGAAGTCTAGTTGATGATGGAGTACCAGGAGAACTCCTCAACGCACACTATACACAATATTACGGTCACATGAACGAGTCTGCTTTTGTTTAGATATAAACTCTGCTGTTATCTCAGCAGCACATAAAAAACAATGATTTTTGAATGAGAACGTTGGACGCGTAGATCGCAGTTGTACTTGATAAGTAGAGCTCCGTTAGAAACAGATGTTTCTTAGAAGGGAGAGAAGGGGCCTAACACAGAAGAGTCGCATTCCTTTATACCTAAGGACAACAAATATGAGCAGTTTAAATGAAATATTATACGTTGGCGTAATTGTATAATGGTTTACGGCGCTCGTACGCCGAAACTATTGATTTTAGGAAAAAAAGTTATAGCATATATTGTGGGAATTTTCTCTACTATCATTTTGTATGGATATGTTTTTCTTGTAAAATGCGTCGGAAAGGAGTTATTATCAAAAAACTGCTTATAGGAGCCATTTTTGCAATATGGCGGCGCAAGCGGCAAAGATACGAGGTGGAAAAGTTAAAATTCGGAAAGAGCACGTCAAAATCTATAAAATTACCAATTTTCAAAACTCCTGGAAAACTTTCTAGGTAACCTCTATTTTTTCGACCAAATCAGTCATACTAATTAATAAAAATCGATGTCATTTTTTGTTCTCACAAAATAAATTGCAAATTGACAAAGACGAATATTAATGACAGCTTTCAAATTAACATATCACTACAGACAATATGCCATTGATATCCGCCTTTTGTAGTGGGTATTGTAATCTTATTTAAAATTACCTTTAATTTGCACATGAACTCTACTTTATTTGTAGAAAATGTTTAGTGAAAAATTTCCTAGGTATATATTAGCTATACAGGATGTCCCAGAAAGTGTGGATCTTTTAAACTACAAAAAATCGGATTACAACTCTTGGGGTCAGAAGATAGCAAATGACTTCCCCGTTTGATTTGATCCACACTTTCTGGGACTTCCTGTATTTCTAGATGGTGTACTAATACCTGGCCCAGGTCCCATAAATTTCTGAAACATCTTTAAACGAATGTAAAAACATACCTATTCCCAACATAGCCGTTTGGCACAAGTATTGCTTTGAAACAAGACACTGGGCTGACGGTCGAACTAGTACTAAACCAAATCCAGCACAACCAAGCACGGCGGCAAAGCCAAGAAACGTTTGTAGCAAAACTAATGCACTCTCTTCTAAACCTTCTTGAAATCCTTGTAAAGCCTACAAATAAAATAATTTTAAGTATATTATTTACCATATATAAAAGCGTTTCATTTGAAGATCTGTCAGAGGGCAGCACTTAAAAGAGTTTAATTTAGTATTCTATGTTTTGTTATCTTTGTGTACTGACTGTGTTGACATAAAAATAAAAATAAAATTATACATTGTGCAACAGAAAATCTCAGTATCATTTATTTTTTCGAATGCCCTCTAAATCTAAAATCCATACATCCACTATCCATCCATCCATCAAAAATCCACATTGTTTCTTTAGTACACTTACCAAAAAAAATACGGGAGTATAAAGCCCAAACGCAGCAAGCCCGGCTGCTAATAGCAGTACTTTAGCGGATCGCGACTGAAGGGGGACTTAAATCAATGAGAGGGGGCGTTTTTAGGCCTTTCTTTTCTTTTACCTGTAAGAAAAATACAAAGTAAGGAATATATCATTTTTCAGCAAGAATTAATTATTAAGATAATTACAATAGCCTTGTAACAGCCTACTGTAGTTTTCCGGACTTCTGACTCAGAATCTTAGGTTAAGATCTTAATATAAGCCGTCGACTTGAATATAATATGTTCAAAAATATATTATATAAATTATAAAATTTAATTGATCTTACCTTTCGGCGTTGGTTTTTGAGATGTAAAATAGCTCGTCGTTGCGGGTGATAGAGGGAAGCGCTGCGATACGCGGCACTCAGAAAAAACGCTAGCACTAACACGCCCGTCACCGCTTGCAGGCCCAACCGCCAGCCTAGTTTCCTGTGCAAAAGTATCTTATCAAAAAAAGTTATTTACATTTTTAGAAGGTTTCTCGATAAAATATCTTTGTAGGACATTATCAAATACTTTGAAAGCATATTAAACTTCTAACATTAAATCAATAATGCACGACACAGCGGGTAGTTTCGAACAATTCGAACCTGCACCTTCCGCCATACCGTGGCAATGTGGCCAATTAAGCTATAGGTCACTTCACACACCGTGTAGAAAATCTGATGATTTTGTAGACGGTCTAAACGATCGTTATTAATGGTGGACAAAAATCCCGCTATATCGCGTATTATTAATTTGATGTTTAATATTATTTTACCTCGCGTGGTATAACATGAAATAATATATAAACTACTCTGAAAGCGCCTTACATATGTTCATGAAAGTCGATGTTTTATAAGTTTATAATATTAATTTTCATGCACATTTTGACCTAAAAGCCCAAGTACTCACCCCACGGCTTCCTTATAAGCGACGCTGAAGAGCGCGATGCCGACGCCTCCGCCCGCGTGTGCGACCAACTCCACGAACTGGCGGCGGCGCCTGAAGTACGTGCCCAGTACCAGCCCGGCCGCCTCTCGCACCAACCCGCAACCTACGCCGAGGACCACACCTGGAAATATGAAAATATTTAAAACTTTGATAGGATCTCTATTGATAGTTAAATTAAGAGATCACTACTAGTGATGAGACCGTCTTTGCATACTAATGTTTTTCTCTTGTGTCTTGCTTTTATTCATTGTCTATCTATCTATAATTTATATTAGTAACTTTGTCTATTTGTTTTTCTAATTGATTGTTTGTTTTCACCACTAAATCGCTGAAACAATGGTGATAACTTTCGACAGAAATAGATTAGTTAAAATAAAGGCACCTTATTAATAAAGGCACTTTCGTACGTTTTGTTTTTTTTTTATTTAGGTTACTAAATAAATTAAACTTTTCTAGAATAAGATGAAATTATAAATTTAAGTTTTAAGCCATTTTCGAGTACCTCGGAATTAGGTGCCATTGTTCGAAATTCCGTTTTTTTTTTAATGCATTAGCTAATGAATATCTGATTTTACTACGAATGTATATTTTCTTGTATGCTATGTCTGTATTTTTATTGTACTGAGAAATGTAATGTTCAAATCAAACTCTAATTCACTATTAACAAAGATGTTTCATTTGGGGCCAAGTTTTTGTACAATTTATCGAAAAATTCCATAAAAATAGTTGTTTAAAAAATGCTAAATGTATTTTTAGAAACATCTCTTATTTGTGTAGTTTTGGGTCGAAAGCGATTTGCTATTGTCCAATTAGAAGTCTTATTTTTCATCTCAATTGTTTCATAGAACCTTGATCGTAAATATTTAGAAGTTCATTTAAACACTACAATTTAACATTTTATGGAGATAACATACCATAGCTTAATAAAGTTTGGTGGAGCTGTGTAGCAAAGGAAGTGAAGAGACAGGCTAGAGGCAGGAGGAGTCCACCGACCAGCGCAGCAAGTCTTGGTGACTTTCGTCTCGCTGCTACGAGGGCGCCGGCAGCTCGCGATACTCCCACACAGATGGCACCTGCCCAAACTAGATGGGAAGAAAAATAGTATTCATATTATCAAAAACCATGGCAACAAAAAAATATATTTGAAAAAATTATTTTAGCCATAACCATTGCACTGAGGCTTACAGACGTTTAGTCTAATGTATGTAGTCATGATATGACTCCATGAGATAAATAATAATTTATAGTTTATTCAATAAAAATTGTTTACATATTATGGATGACCCATTAAAGTAAGTGTACATTGCTACTTTATACAGTAAAAAGTTTCGGATCCAACTGATCATCCTAGCTAGATTATGTGAATAGCCTGCGTCAAACATGAAGCTGCCTTCTACTGGATAGTTTTACAATATAAAGATGCGGAGTACTAAACCAAAACTTCTACTAATTGGAAAGTTACCAGTGCGCAGCCCAAATCGGAAGGCAATTCTGGTGTCTAAATTATTAGTTTTCAATTACAAACTATACTAAGAATTTCAATTACCCGTAGTGAAACTTACATTAGTGGTAAATATTAGTCTCGTAAGTAACGGAGCCATTGCTCCAGGGTTTCATTTAACAATGGCGGTGAGAGCTCGTTATATCTTATAAATAATATGGTCGCTTTGTTGTGGGATAGCATCATTTATTATTCCACACTTACTTATGCGCTTACACTTAAACGATGGATTAGTACATTTGAATACAATATGAGTGAGGGTAATCTTGCTTTAATAGTTTACTTAATGCGAATGTTTCATCAGGGATTAGGGTAATTTTCGTTTTGTTGAAATATTTATTCATGTGTGAAATAATAATGTATTATGTATGAATATTTCAAAATATACTACCTATAGGTCCTACCATTCAATATTTAGTTGTGAATTTGCATACTTTACAGTCAGGAAATTTGCCGATTTACGTGTTTCAATAGACACTATATTACCAAGTAATCTTCTAAAAGATAACGGAATGATCATCGACATAGCCGAATTCATAAAACTGTAGTTCTGACTGTAGATCTGTACATAAAAAAAATATATAATTACTAGAAATGTACATAAGCCTGTATACATATAATTTTGTTTTGATTACAAAAGCAATATTTTCCGCAACACTTTATGTGATTACGAAACACTGATAGCGGTACAGCATAAAGTAGAATAATTATTTTAATATGTTTATATTCAAATTCCAATTAGTAAGTCAAAGCAAACGCAGAATAAAGCTACCGTGGCTGCCTTTGTCGCATAGGAGCAATTTATAACTAAAAACACTTAATATTCGGAACGGGTCGTGAATCTTATGAAATTAATTCAATAAGTCAACCCTGTTCAGGACCAGGGTGGACGTTATCACCAATTAATAACTGATCTTAAATTTTCTTCTATCGAATTCTGGATGTCTTTGTTTAAGGACATTAATTATATTTAATGGCTTTACTTTTAACATACCCATAGGTATACTTATTTTATAATTATATTGTATTTTGATTTATAGCTTCTATAGAAATAAAAATGTACCTACCCAATTGGAGGTACGTTTAAATAATGAATGATGAATGAATGCGACCTATAAGTTTTTTGGGGACTTAACTAGTTCTAGTATAGTAGTAATCTGGGCGTAATATTTAATAGAGTTTGTTTTGTTAAAAATATTATTGGAACGGAATAAATAAAAAAAAAAACTTTTCTATAGTAGAGAATGTAAGAAATAAAAATACCTATAGAATTAAAAAACTGCGTACGTAAATTCATCCCTATTTCATGAAAACCGTGATTGGTTTAATTTACATCGTTTGGTCTGACCAATATAAATTAAAGCAATCGGCGTTTTTTATGCCAAAAGAATAATTGACTTTTACTTTTTTTAAAGCGAATAAATTGACACAGATTCAATATGGAAGAATTCCCTTTGTTGTTATTTTAAATCGAGTTTCTAGATCATTTTTTCTGGAACGCTATGGAATAATACGTTTTCCACATTGGACAAGTTTATTCACGCGACATTAATGGTTTTTTATTATCAATAGCGGCCTCGGGACTTTCGTATACCTACAAAAGTTTTTGTTGCAATTTCAACAGAATGTGATTGGAACTGAATTCCGTTATGATAAGTATTAACTTTGACAAATCCAAAATTATTTTGTCTGTCAATTCTAATAAACATGATAGTAAATATTGTATTCGTTTTAGATTTATTTCGCATATTTTAAATCATTTACTTTTTTAATTTGGAATGAGACCTAGGTCTTTCCTGAAATAGCATGTTACGATTTTAATATTAATATATCATTTATTCTAAGATACATTGAGGCGAAAATTATATGAAACCAGATATTTTCATTTTCAGTAAATCATGAAGTCTGTATCCTTTGCGGTAACATTGAGAGCTACAAGGATGGCCGGTATTGCAGAGCTAGACACATTGCATTAGCCCGGTCGAGCGGAAATTAAAATACAGAACTGGAGCAGAAGATCGTTAGAAAATATAAATCACAGTAGTGACAATTGTGAAAATCTAGCTCGAAGCAATTTATCGGATTTATTTATTTTTTTTAGATATAATAATACAAGAAAGATACAGAGCAAGGAATTCTGTATGGTTTAACAAACAAAATAATATTCACAACCAGCAGTTCTCCTAGTTAGAGACAATCAATTTTTTTCTCAATTTTTTTTTGTTATTTTAGTGCATAATTTATATAACTATCTTATTATATTTATAGTCATATACTTTAATATTTTGGACTATTTTGCCCCATTTATGCCACGGGCTTACTTTTACTCGCTCCCTTTATAAAATGATATCAACGAATCTTGTTTTAGGACCTGTATTTATACTTGCACATACAAACATAGCTACTCTATCTTCAAATCCCTGTGTCATTATAAATTATATTAACTGTACATAAATGCAATAACTTACCCGCGTGGTCGGCGGCGGGTCCGAGGTGACGGAGCGCGTACACGTGGAGCGCGCCGTAGGCCAGCTGCAGACCCGTCGACAGCAAGTGCGCCAGGAACGCCGCGCCGCACACGATCCAGCTAGATTTATAGCACGAGGTGTTATGGTGTGTTGATCGTGTAAGATTTATTTGTGATGGTTTGAATGCTGTAAGAGTGCGTTTAGACTGAACGAACAATGAGCTAGATCTAGAAAATAAGCGTTGTTTCTTAATCTCACAGTGTAAATGAAAAATCATTGTCAGCGTTTACACCAAAATACCTACATGCTAGAGCTAGAATGAGAACCAGGAACTAGAATTCTTGTTATAAATGTATGCCGATAACACTCGAAGAAAGTGTTCGCACGCTATAGCGCCGTTTACATCAACGAGCGAGCGTTCTAAATATTCTAAGAATGTTTTTGCAGATAGAACAACGAAAGAACGTTCTACGTCTGCTTACACTAAATAATTTTATAGAGGAGGGCTAGAATGAACATTCGTTTAATGATTTAATCATTTACATCACAACAACTCATTTAATGTAAATAGACCCAAAGAATATTTTTGTATGCAAAGAGAACTATCTGTTTACACTTAAATAATTTAATAAAGTAGGGTTAGAACGAGCATGTGCTCGCTTAATGGCAGTGTTATTTGGTTATTCCGTCTGTATTCAATTGATTCTAGGGATACATTCTAAAAATGTTCGCTCACTTGCTGTAAACAACACAATAGCGTGCGAACCGCTTTGATCTAGTGATTTAATATGAATTCTAGTGCTTGCATATTTGCTCGTTGTTTTGTTGGTTCGAACGCTGTAAACATTTTTCGTTTACAAAAAAAAAAATATTAAGAAAGAATGCTCTTGTTCTAGCTTGTTCAGTCAATACACAACCTAACATCTCACCGCATACGATCCAGCTAAATTTATAGCACGAGGTGCGTTATGTTGCGTTGATCGTACGAGATTTACTTGCGACACTGCTACTCTATAGTCTGCAATGGTCTTAGTTTAACTTTACCATTGGTTGACCAAATAAAAGACGAAAATGCCCTACCATTTTCATTTCTTATTTTGATTTGACTTTTGACCTTGACGTTGTAGATGTGTTTTGTCATTACGCCTTAATGCAATTATATCGGAAAATAAATATGATTTATTGTTACGATAGTTTGTATATAAAATACCGTACGCTAAATTTAAATTATCTACTAGCGTAAATTATTTTGTCCCATATAGTTTTGTTAATGCAAACACGATAGTGTGCATTTGAAATGCATTGTCCTGTGATTTAGCAACGCTTTAATAGGCAAAATTCAATGGGCTTTTATTTAATTAATAATATTTTTACAACATTATTACACTTTTTCAATTAAATAAATTAAAATATAAATAAATTCAAGAAAATATAACATATATTTAAAATAAGAGCTTCACAAATATAAGTTAAGGAAGTATGAAAACAATATAAAAAGGTACATA
>DVRM01000174.1:0-11950 GCA_018232405.1 Junonia genoveva | reverse complement strand
GAAAATCCAGCGGTGCTAGCCAGGGTTTGAACCGCGACGCGATTGATTTTTGTATATCTCAAAATATCAACTCTGCAGATAGGCCGTTGTTGCTCTCGCAGCGTCAATTTGTGATGAGTTGGTGACTTATACTTTAATTAAAAAATGTTGTGTATGAGGAAAAATTAAATTTTATATGGTTTTGTCATAAGTACGATTTAAACATTTTTTTCATTTTGTTTATAGCGTTAAGTTGTAATTTTTAAATATTTAATTACATATTCAATTATTATGTAATAAAAATGTTTTGAATTCAATGGGATTTTATTTATTTTCCTGAAATTCCATTATGTGCGAAATAGACTTTTAATTTTACTTTGAACATTGTTAACTTTGCCTTTGACGTTTTCGAGAAAATTTACAAATCCGACTTCACGATTTACCTGAAAGAATAAAAAAGTTTTATAGAATACATGAATAGGTAAATGAAAAAGACTGAAAAAACCTAAGTACCTTAAGTAGGATCTGAGTAAGTCAACCGACTTTATATTAATAGATTACACTACTTTTTACGACAGAAGACCTGTAAAAAACGAATCTCGCAAAAGAACGTTGCGAGATTTCGTTTTTTTACAAGTTTAGTTTTTAATTGCATTAATAATTTTATGTGTTTCCTATTTTTTTATAATTGTAACGTTTTCATTTAAAATGTACCGTGTCCGACTTATTATCTATCTCTGCTTTTCTGCTGTTGTCTTTGGCTAGACCGTTTCCATTTACTATTGATTTAGATTTAGCTAAACACCTCTGAAAAAATAATAATAGATTAATTACAATTACCTCCAAAATTATTTTATTTTTTTTAATATGTATAATATTATATACCCTCGAAATATTGACACTGATTCCAGATGGTTGATTCACACATTTTAAAGATTTCTGAAAAAAAGCCGAACTTGATCAATAAAACCACTGATTTTTCTTCCATTTCATCAATGTTGAAGATGTTTAATTCCAGTAAAAAAATTATACACGACCTTTGGTAAGCATATCATGATTCCTGAGGGGCCTTCAAAGGGCCCGGTATTCTTGAAGCAGGGGCCAACAGAAGCCTTACGGTTTAAAATACATACTTCACTCTTTTTTGTTTCTACGTCCTTTAAAATGAAAAAGAACATTTTTACAATAATGTAACAAAATTAATATTATAAAAATGTTAGGTCTTTGTGACGTAATTACCTTCAGAGGAATATTTTCACAATTTTTCCAAGAGATTTCTTTCTTTTTCACTGAGGATGGACTAGCCTTCTGAAAAAGTAGTAGCAAAAAATGTCTATTTAATTTTAGCTGTTCCTAATTCGGTATTTATTTAATTTTATTTTTTACTACTATACTTATCTTTAATTTATAGTCACAAGTATCCTCTTTAAAACTATTAAAACCTCTTTAAAGCTATTTTTGTAACTTAAATAATTTTTGAGTATCTTTTTCGGTTAGCAAAAGGTTTCGTTCAAATAAAATCCATTCAAAATATACCTAGGTTTAAATTTGAAAAAAAAAATGCAATGAGCCCTTTTATGATTATGAAATGAAAACTTTGCATACAAGTATATAAAGTAGGTACGTCTTTATTATATTTAAATACTAATAAATCACATATACATTTACAATTTGTTATAAATTAAAAACCGTAACATGATAATTAGATAAGCGACGAATTTTACACTTTCATATTTACAACAAAAAACATAAGCGTTAACAATCCTCAATGTGCAGTTTTATTCATATTAATAAAGCAATTATTACTATAAATTAAAACAGTACTTAAATGCCATTTACAATTTTGCGATGAAAATAAAAAAGATTATATATTTGTCATTATTTTTATGTACACAGTAATACACCTCTTGCAAAATTTATTTTAAAGAGATAAAATTGTTCAAGCTGACCATTTTCAAGCATTAGCGGTAATAATACTTAAAAGAAAGACCCGTCATATAGCATTTTAAACATGTTTTCATTTATAGCTTAACTATGCTCATTCCAAGATTCTAAATGGACAGTAGAAATCGCCAGCTAGTTTAACACTCTTAGAGGTATAGGTACAACAGAAGCGGCTTATGAAAGGGCACATTGATGTCTAAATGCCTTGACCGAAAGCGCGGTGCGTCGAAATGTTGTCTTCGGAAGGGGCTTCGTAAGACACTCCGCAACAGAAGAATTGTCGCACCATTCGAGAGACACGCGAGGCTCGCGAGTCGCTGCGCGGCAGCCCGCCTGCCTCCTCGTCATCAGACTACAAGACAGAAAAAAAACAATCTGAGTTATACCTCATAAGTAAGGGAATCTACAACCTGAGATAGTGGTTCTTATAATGCGGGCTGCCGCGCATCAACATAATGATGATGAAATGATTTTACGTATGTTTCGTCAGAAAAAGGACTTACCCATTCAGAATGTTTTTTGGCAACTTCAGGTGTTTGTAGCTCTTCAACTTCTTCTGTTATGCTGTCATCGTCTACTTTCGCTGCAGCTTCTTTTTCAGCAGCAACTAGATCTTTCGTTGCTTCCGCATCAGGTATGGGCTGGGATATAGGTGCGATGGCTCCTTTCTATAACTCCCACAAGATTTACAATTTAATACTTTAATAATAATCAACTTGAAATTCATTAATTTCAAAGGGATATTTCTTTTAAAGCTTGATAAACAGTAACATTGTTGCTTATTTTATAGAAAGATAGTAAAAATAATGACCGGGAATTGTCATGGAAAACATTGTAGCGTTTAATCACGCTAGCATTTGGCGATTTTATCTACGTTAGAATATTCAGGATATCAGCGTACATACTGAATAGTATCACGTATTTAATACAGGAAAAAGCGTACATATCGCGTGAAAACTTTGTAATTGATAGTGATTTAATAACATTACCTTTTTATCGGCTTCAATAGGTTGTAATGGTATGGATTCAGGTGAATGCTCTCGACTTTTCGTATTCGATGTTAATTTTTTGGTAACACTTTGCTTTTGACTGTCATACATTGGAACTGAAATAGAAAAAGTCGTTATTTGCAACTATATTTTGATCGAAATGACAAGAGTTCATACAACATTATAAAAAAAATTAAACGAATTTGTTACAAATATAATTTTTAGAAATAAATAAAACAGATGTCAAAAATAAGTATAAGATTAAAGTTTATTCTTGTATAATATAAAACCCAATAAAAGTAATGTTATTAACCTCCTTCATATTCATTTCTTTTCTTAAATTCATTTTCACTAGAAATTGGGTCTTCTGTAATATATTTAAACTCCTCTGCAACAGCTGTTCAAAGGAAACAAATGTGTAAAATTAACAAACAAATAAATAAAATATAATATAATATGATTCACTATTACGAGGTTTCGAATTGATTTATAATCCAATATCGAAAAACTACCATCTTTATTAAAAGTAAGCTATTGGATAGGATTTTATCCAAAGTCATGTTAATGTTTTTATTTCAATACACTTCATTTTATTTGACTGATAACGTCATATTATTATGTTTCAAAAGAAATCGTATAAGTGTAGAATATTAAAACGTCTCTATTTACAAGGTACAATAGAAGCCCTGGGCCGTTTTTGATGAAGATCTGAATCCTGAAGCTCATTGGGTCTGTAAGGCTGTTTCAGGCGACCGCCAGACTTTTCCACCATCATTACAGACCCTTCGATGGTGCTACCACCACTCTTTTTCTCTTGTTCCGACATTAGAAGGACTCAAAAATCCATTCGTTTTACGCACCCAATACTCTCACTTTTTGTTACAAAAAATTGGATATCAATTTTTATAAAAATACAATTATAGCTTGAACGTCACGCTTTGTAATTTTGACAATTAACTTTTTTGTTTTTCTTTATCTTCTAATTTTGAAATAGAACTTGTATTGCATTTATATATCAATATATAAAATAGAACAACTTAAAATTTTCTTATAATAATTTAGCAATAATTTAATAAAAATGAATGTGTAAACAGTAGCCTTTCGTAATCTATAGGTACTTTTAAAATATTTTATAAGAGTGCAAAAAAGTTTTTATATTTATTTCTTTTCCTCGAAAGAAATAGTTTGATAAATGTCATTATGATGTTGCAGATCAAGAAGATAATGTTAAATTTTATAGTTTAGTTGAAAATATCGCTTTAATTACCGTTTAAGTTTACGGATATCAAATAACTATGTTTGGGAAAAAGAGAATAAAATGTGATGGAAAATAAAAAGACTCCATCAAATAAAAAATTAATATCTATTCAAGAAGAAAAATTGATACGTCAAGTTGACTACGATTCTATTGCTGAATCTTCAAACCGTTCGACAAAAAAGTTATTTCTAGGTAAAGGCCATCTTTTGTTCAGTTCAAAACGAATATAATCGTTCATGATTTTCTTGTCAATAATCAGTATAAAATTCGATGTTTTGTAGAGATATTTCGAAAAGGCTCATCTTCTAGGCAACCGTCTCAAAAAGTACTCGTGTCAATAAAACCAAAATCACCAGCGATTAAAACTTTATTTCTAGCTGAAAAGAATCGATTTCAATCAAAGAAGGTATACACACTATCTTTAAAATAAAATTTTGCAAGTCTACTGATTTCATTTTTAAATTACGCATTTTAAAACTTATTACAGCATTCCAGTAAGGCAGGTTCACGGCTTGCTTTAGGAGATCACTCATCGTTTACCACGCGTAAGACACAAATTTAAGAGAACATATTCATTTAAAACTTACTGTCTCTTAATTTTTTAATGGAATCTTTCTATTTTAGATTTCAGTGACAATGACTCTAACGCTCTCGATTCTGTTGAATCCGTAAATTTTTTGTACAGAAATCGCACAAAAAGCGAAATTTTTCCCGAAAAGATTTCAACGAGTACAGCAATTGAGAAAAGTTACACGGAAACATCCAAATGCACGGATACTAACACTTCTTCACTTAGTCCTACAGTTTATAATTATAATTCTAAGCCACAGTTCGCCGAAAGATGTTATGTTTACACGCAACCACAATTTACCATGACCGTTCCCAGAGTGTCAACAACATTACAAAATAATAATAGAAGATCAAATAAAGTTGATATTGGTACCCTTATAGTAACTAATTCTTCCTCTGAAGATATATCAGCTTCGAACGATAACATTAAACATTTAAATAAAAGATTAGAACAGTTGGAAAAGAAAGTTCGGAAACAACAGATGGTATTCCGTTCTATTGATCCAAAATTATCATTATCTTCGTCAGATGAAGATTCAAATGGTCATATAATGAAAGCTACATCAAGCCATGGGCAACCGGGGTGTAGTTACGTAGAATATAGTCAAATACCTGAAACATCAGCCTTTCAACGACATTCTCAGCAACCGGCACCTTTATCAGCTAGTAAAGCTACGACTATTCAAAAGGAACACAATTCAGAGCAGTATGGCCGTGATTTTACTCTGTATGATGGAATCACAGCGAGAGGTAGGCGTCAGTGTGCATCTGTCCCTTGCAAAAGAGACGATGGTTCAAGAATAGCTGCAGATAGAGTACATAAAATAAGGCACAAACTAAATCCAGTACGAGACTATAGGCTAATGGATACGGTTCATTATTTAGCTCAAGGTGAATTTGCTCCGCGTGATGATGGGATAAAACTAACGCCGTCTCGAGAAGCTGTGTTGAGCGACATAATATGGGAAGATGTTTGTCGTACACACTGGCCCAATACTAGACTCGCCCGTCGAATTGCTCATCCAGAAAGATACGGACCGAGATCCGAATTGCAGCGTTTAATTGATAGTTTGCTTAGAGAACGAGTAGCTCATGTTGAAAGAAGAAGACGACGACATTACCGAATTGTAAAATTGAACCATCGTCACGAGAATTGTCGACCAATGGGCAAAACGGGGGATATAATAGTTGCTAGCCACAAAAACAAGGCATCTCATGAAAATGACGATACTATTAATGACCGCATGTCTACCCAAACATCAATACAAGAAGGGCGAAGTTCAAAAGTACCGAATCCTCGAAGGATCCATAAAAGTCGAGACCGTATTGAACTTCCAGAAGAAAGACATAAGCGACAATTTAGACAAGAAGATTGTTTGCCGGGGCCAAGCCGTGCGACTCGTCATTCTGCTACAAATAGAGAAGCAACATGTTGCTATCATACGTCCAATACTAAAAAGCAAATGAGGGACACAAGGCCAGAGTCTACTGCAACCAAAGGAAATATGCAAGATCTAACAAGTGATAGTAGTTTCACCGCTAATAAAGTTCGCCAAAAGAATCCACGTTTAGTTGTTAAGAAAAATTCGTCGCGAAAGAGGCACAAGAATGAAGAACCTAATCTCGAACATTTCATTTTATTACCAACGCTGGTGGTTAAAACTCCATCTAATGTAAAACGACAGAAGAAATTTAGTGAACTCTATCACCGAATACTCAATGTGCAGTTAAATAAAGGTAAACAATATTTAATTTTACAGACAGTCCTTTGCCTGACTTTATTGCTTGTTTTTTACGTCATTGTGGTACTGCTTCGTATTGTCAAGTTAGACCACTATTTGATATATTATCTGTGTCAGAAGGCTATGGCCAAGCTGTGCCATGGTAAAATTGAAATTCTTGCTTGGTTTGATTTTATATTTTATTTTATTTACAGCCAAAACTACAGAGGAAATAAGACATCAAAATGTAAGCTCAAATAAACGAGAATACCTACACATAAACGACAGCGAAGAAAGTATTAATTAATTGTTCAAATTATTATTTTTTGTTTTCTTAAATATATAATAATAAATAATTATCTAGTACCCTTATTGTATACTGTACTTTTATTATCTATATTAATAAACATGCACGTTATATAAAGTATAGTGTCTTTCTTTTATAACATTATCACATATAAAATATATAGTTGCTTCAATCTTCGTGCTAAAAAGCATGATTGAAGACAACACTAATTTAAGTAATTAAATATTAAAGAACCATGGACTTCACTTAATTTAAAAGTTAAATAAAATATTACATTTGTTAATTTGTAACATACTCTATTACAAGTAGGTACATTAAATCACCTAACCATCGCTTTAAAAAAGCTCGTTATTTTATGAATGAAAATTGTATAGAAATATGACATGAATGTATTATATAACATTTACCATGACGCGTACATGACAGCAGTAGTATAAAATTACCCCTCACGATGATTGCTCAGTTCGATGTAACGTGGCCTTATTTCCACGACAAACAATACATACACCCCGCGAGTCGGGTTATATAATGGTATTAATTAGTTTCAAAGACGCATACCACGCTCGTTAATAACACCAGCTTGTATGAATCGGAAGGTTTTTATGAAATGTTGCTGTATCATGGACGGCAATGCCGATAAGTTTAATCATGATTAAATTTGCCCATACTTTTTTATAGGATAGGGGCAAACAAGTTGACAGACTGACAACTTTAGGGCTATTCCGACCAAAAATCGAGATTCAGTCAAGTGATTTTAATCATGTTGCTCATTCAGCCTATAAAATTTAAATTGTTAAAAACGTGCTACAGAACATCCAATGCATGCATTTTACGTCAAAAATGACAAATACTTTAGTACGATCTCGGTGCCGCATCATATCGCATGGCGCTATATGTACAATCGTGTGAGTGAAGTGTAAAAAACTCGCTTGAATGAGTCTCGATTTTTGGTCGGAATAGCCCTACTGATCAAAGTGAATACTGGTGCCCATTGACATTTGCAACACAGAGAAATTACAAAATGCTTTCCCGGCCTTTGAAATAGGAGTACTTGTCCCATAATATAGAATGAAGCATATTACGAAATTAGCTTTATTATAGCGATATAAGCCTTCATTAATACTATTACAGATAAAACTGATACCAATCAAACATAATGTTATGTACTTTGTGATTCATTCTACCATAATAATCGCCGAAGTTTTTGGCCGATACTATAGTGTGAGATCTAATTGTAAAAAGCTGTCGCTATCAAAACATGATTACAGCCTTTCACTGTCAAATTATGGTATGTTTTTCTAAACAGTACCTGGGCGACCGAGCTTTGCCCGGCGTTTTGTGGCCATCTCGTTGAGTTTCAAGATAGGTACCATTAAAAATTATAAACCAAACCTTATCTAAAAATTTAATTGTTAGGAATATACTTACACTGAAAATATAGTACCTATTTACCTATGGCACTCTAGGTTGTTGATCAGTTCTATCAATCCAATTACATCAAATTGAATTAATAAATAATTAATTAATAGGTACTTAAGTAGTTTGAACTGTAAACCGATATCGAAACTTTATACGATAACATATGTGCATTAGACATCGTAGCAAAGACAGTATAATTAATTAAGAGGTTTCAACAAGATCTCTACCTAAATCAATTGCTAAAGGTTTCTTGTATCGTTATACTGCAAATTTCTTTAAGTTATATATAATTATCTTTAGAACTAACACAATGATTTTTAAGAAGAAAATTTTGTTATATTTTATTAACGCAAGTAGCGTAAACCTGTTAGGAAGCGTGTACCTATTGTAGATACTCCTAGTAAAGTTCCTCTATAGAATTTTCTCTACCATTTTCTTTAGTATATCGGTGCTATTTCCATATAGCACACAGCATTAAAATTAACTCAATTTAAACCACAATATACCTACTTAATAAAAAACTAAAAATTTACTAAAACCAAAATTCCTATCATGACTCTAGTCATACTCATACCATTCTAATTTGTACCAAACTAAACCTAAAATTCAACAACATTACTGAAACAAAAATCGTTAAAACTCGTAAAATATTATATTCCTATAGTTCTAGTTTCGTTAATTTTGTTGTGACTTGAACATTCGATGGCCCAGTAAGTGATGTCAGGAGGACGGCGCGGTAAATATTTGATAAGGAGAATTTTCGGATCGTTCGTGCCGAGCGGCTATAAAATCGATTGCCTACATAGTTTTAAATGACCATGTTCTGTTAAAGCTAGACACCTAATTGCCATTTAAATTGCTTTGGATAGCAATTGATGCTACGTTTTTATTTCGTTTCTTTAATGACCTATACTAGTGGAAGCAAACAATGTTTATGTTAATGAGTTTAATGACTTTTTGTCTAGAAAATACCTACATTTTGATGAGGGGATTGAAATGTTAGTGACGATTTTAGATATGTTGAAATAGAGGTCTGAAATATAGTCGCATAGCGCTATTTGCGAGACGCGACTATTTAAATTCACGAGTCTAAGATAGAATTCTTTATTTATCAAAAACATCCAATATTTTATTAAATAATCTCAGCTCTTGTAATTGATTCTGTGGGGTTTGTTCAAGTCTTTAGTTTATTCATGACGGACTTAATATTATATATTTTTCAATTAAAGTTCAAGATTTGTAATGTACTCTTTATTTTTTTGGTTCAATTGTTTAAATTATATTACTGTAATAAATAATACCGAAACATTTAGATAAATAATTACTTATTAAGTTTAGTTACAAAATAATGTAAACTGAGTAAATTACTACAATTTTAGATAGCTAGCCTGACTGAAAATTATTGTGAAATATCGCTTATAAATCTTTAATAGGCATAATGAATTTACACCTTTGCCATCTACATAAAAAGAAGAAGAGAAGAAGGAAAATTGGCGGGAAACGTATTAATTACGCGCCATTCCCCAATAATTTTCAGTCAGGCTAGCCATATCCAATATGTAGTAAATGTACTTGGTTAATATTAATTATTTAATTTATAACTAAATAAACATTACTTATCCGATTACTTCAGTTTTATTCACTACAGCTAAAATTTTTTAAACAATTGAACCTAAAAATGAAGGTTCAATACAAGATTTAAAAGGTAATAAATAATGTATATATTTTTTTAAAATCTTGTTATTGTGTTATACTAATTATTAATGGTCGTGCGCAGAAAATTTTAAATATAAAATATAATATAATGATACGTAGATAAGTTTTAAGTGTTTAGAACGTAATGGAAAATGTGAAAAAGCGAGTGGCTCAGCAAAACGACAAGAAAAATGGACTCTATGTACACTCCAGCCCCCCGAAACGTAAGTAAAATTATTTTTTATTTTTTTAAGAACTTAAGAAATTAAACAATAATTTGTAAATTTTGCTCTGATTTAAAATAAAATATACATATAGATAATATACAGTTAAAAGCAAACAAGGTAAGTTCTTATACATATTTATAAAAATGTTAAATGGTAACTGGTAACACGACCTTTACAACTAAATAAACATAATACATATACATAATTGCCTTTTTTCTTAATGTACATAGTTATTATTCATGTATTTATTTATTTTTATGACGAAGCCCAAATAGCCCAAGCGTTAAAACACTTCCGATTCTTAGTAAGCACGTAGGTTTAATTCTAGCCATGCGCCACAAGTTTCATCATATTCAAGTACTAACTGTACTATGCAGGCGCGGATCCAGAAATTCGTTCAGGGGGGGCACTATATACCCGACAAAGGTGAAGCCAAAACGGGGGTTATTATTTTGTTTACGTATGTTAGGTTTGTATGTATTTATGTATGTGTGTATATTTTTTATATATTTTTGTATGTACGAGTATATATGTTCTTGTTGGTTTTATGATAATTCGTTAAATTTTGAATATCCCTTTGCTTTGAGAAGAAAATTGGGTTATATATTTGGGTGATTTATTCTTACTATAACCTCTGCGATGGATATCATCTGCACGAAAATAGAGAGGGCGTAGGATCGCTTTCACATGCACAAACGCTGCCCCTTCCATGCGCAACTCTACTCGTGGCTAGAAGACTTCGTCAATCGAGGCCTGCTAGCCTCAAGTAGTCTTGTTCTCTTCGTTTCGCACATTGATGCGTACGGAAATCAGAGACCATCCTGGCTAAAATTGCCCTCAAGACCGCATGAAAAACGAAATTGCTCAACGAATTCACTCATTCACGGACATAGGACATATTCTATTAATTATGTCCTGGATATTGGCTTAACATGCCGAGAAGATGATCCCTCGGTTGCCCTGCTATCTCCTGGGATATGACAGTATCAAAGAAGGTGATTACGGTTCCCCACACCGATATTCTGCTCATTGTCGTTGACGTGCTCCTAAGAAGAAATTTTCTTCTCGTCTCTAGGAGACGCTTGTCAAGAAGATTGGGCTAAATTGGGTTCATTAAAAATTTGGATCGGCACCATTTTAACTGTTTTGTTTGAACAGTAACGTCACTTTTGATGACGAACGAGAATTCGCTTTCTCCACGCCATTACATATCTAATGACTCCACTCCGCTGCAAACTCAAGATTTTAGTTTTTGTCGACCGATTAGATCATACGGGTGTAATTTAGAAGTACATAAATCAGAAAATACCGGTATAAAGGCGGCAAACTACCTTCCCGGAAATAAGGTAGCAGCGTGTGCATCGCACATACTACAGTTACTACCTTCTTGGTCCGGGAGGCCAGTAACTAGAAGTTTTGTTCAAAACGGTAACCGTGACGTCGAGAACGTAATAATCTGTGAACTGTGTTCACACAGTTCACAGGTTTCACACAGTTCACAGATTTCCAAGTTCGCAGTTCCATGTTTTTTTGCTTAACTCATCGAACCAAGCAATACACAAGGTGATACCGAGGGAACACAGTGGTAATTAACCAGGTAACCGACCAGGAAGAGTGAATCTCTTAACCTCCTGGGTAGACACGGGCGTACTACCTACAATTCGGTACCAGTGCCTCACCAATACCAGTCGAGTCCTCAAGGAGGTTGTTTTTTTTAATATAGGATAGGGGGCAAACGGGCTGATAGATCACCTGATAAGTGAATACTGCCGCCCCTGGACATTTGCAACACCAGAGGAGCTACAAAATGCGTTGTCGGCCTTTTAAATGAGAGTACGCTC
>DVRM01000173.1:0-11958 GCA_018232405.1 Junonia genoveva | reverse complement strand
GACATTTGCAACACCAAAGGAGCTACAAAATGCGTTGCCGGCCTTTTAAGGGGTATGGAGGGGGAATGGATGGGGAATTGGGACATTTTTAGTGATAAACGTCTGGACCTTCTATAAAGAATGGTTATTTTAATTTGACTCAGATTTTGATTTATAACAACTTATTTCCACTATAACAATTTAGAATTTTCAAATACATGTTTCTCGATGCTCAAAATAGCCTTATAAAGAAACTTGGGTTTGTCTCTATTTAACAATGTAATTAGGAAGTATTGAAAATAATGTTTACTTTTAAGTGCTAATTACATTATTTTTCGTGTGTATGAAATCGGGACAAAGTTTGACAAACGTTCAAAATAGAACCGAATAAATATTAGAAAAGTAAATAAAAAATCGTTGAAACAATGATTGCTTAAAGAAAAACAATAAAAAAGTCTGTTACTTGTAACTTTGTAAGTAGATACTGATAGTTTTTGATAGGTACCATAAAAGGTATATAATCATCATAAGTAACATTAAACACATTAAGAAATATTTTGTGATTAAATTAGTATTTTTTGTTTTAATTTTATTATTCTATGACACATATAATTAGTTCTTCTACGGTAAATAAAATTAATTAATTATTTTAATTGACTATATTATTTTTAATGAACCTTTATAAAGGAATTAATTCTTCTATTCGTTAAAAAAAATCAAGTAAACAGGTGAACCAATAATACATGAACACTACGCATTATATTTTTTAGTCACGGTAAGATCTGTGTTGAGGAAAAATATGATTACATTTTTGCTCTTATTTTGTTATATCTGGTTCAGTTTCATTTTCTTTGTATAGGTATATCCAGCAATATGTAGGTCAATTTTATATCGATTCTGGAAAATGGTGTTATATTTGACATAATGTCATTATTTCCATAATAGTTTTATTCTGAAAGATACTATGGCAAATCAATCAAATTGGAAAACGGAAATTACAATAACCCTTATCTGTGACCTCAAAATGGACTGACAACTAAATAGTATCGTTTGAGGTCTATTAAGACTTTCTTATAATTATTTCATGTTACTTATCTTAATAAATCTTCCACTATAGAAGCCAGGGGCCATCATTAGTCCCAAACATAGTCGTGGGCATTGCCTTCTTTATAAACGATTACATATGGGTTTGAGAAGCCCTGGTTATTAAATAATTGGTCATTGCCATGCCTTTCTTCATTCAGCCATGTCTGTCGCGCGGTCGGTCTCTTTGATAAATAAGTTATTCAATGTATTGTTTAAAAAAAGTAACGGTGTTCTTGATTAATATTGTGTGGGTGGCAACACTGATGGTGTAATTATAAAATTGTAATAGTATTCGAGGTAGATCGTAGTGTGAGTGATGTCATGGGTGTGTTCCAAAATGATGGATTGTATTTTTTATTATTATTATTGTGTAAAATAATAATTTAGTGATTCTCGCTGATCGCTATCTGTAGTCTCGGTTTACTGTTGTAAGTGCATTATTTACACTGTGATAGGAGTGTAATAGGTAGTAGGTAGAAAGGAATCTTGACATGGATCTAATGAAAGTATTACGTAAATTAAGGATATGAAAAATAGGCTGAAAGCCGCTTGTTCACAGCAGCGCACATTGGTCATCGTTATTCACAAAGAAAATCAAATCGTTGCTGAGATTTAGCGGTTTTAATTTAAATTGATTAGGTACAACAGTTCGGTTGACTAAATTATATGTTTTTGTAAGATAATAATTGCCGAGTTGTGTTACGAGAATTGGCTTTACTCTTTTGGTTTTAGTGAGATGTGAATAGAATAAATTATCGCGAAAGAAATATAATTGGCCATGTCTTGTCTTGTAAAGTGATAGAGAGGATAGTACCGTTTCGAAGACTGCAAGTTTTTCACATTAAGCTATAGATAGCTACTGAGTGTAATTAGAGTTGATATAATCCGTAGGGAGGTTGTATTGAGGGTCTTGTACAGGATAGGTTCTCGTCCAGAGTTGAGTTTTTCTTTAGTTTATAAAACTTAGATGTATTTTATATTTTAATTTGCATTGGTTTTCTTTCTCGACTCAGTACTCCCATTTTTTAAATATGTTATCTGATTTATATATGATCATTTATTTAAAAACTGAAAAAATTATGATCTATTATATCCATGGACTTTGTTTATTGTAAAGCTTTAAATTTTTATTATCTTTTATTATATTTGATTTCATATATTTAGCAAAAAAATATATTTTATTCATTTTTTTTCATAGACATCACTTAAAGTTGTTTAGTGCAATAATAAGGCAAAGCCTACATTAAATTGTATATCTTAGTACTTTAAATCTAAATTAATACTTTGACAGGATTGATTCGAAGGTTCGTGTCTCTTTTTTATGAACTATTTTTTTAATGCTGATGAATATTAAAAAATAACAATGATTCAATGATTATACGATGTAAAATAAATAGTCATTTAAACAGTTAAATGCTTTTCAATGTCAGATAAATTTATAGTGTCTCTTTGAGCTAAAAAATATATGGTTAGGATAAAATAAAATCGAGGTACGAATCTTCGGAGCGCCTTCGGTATTTATTATATAGGCGTATGAGGTTGTATTCGTATAAGAGCTACCGGTTACTATAATCTGAACCCTCGAAAGCATCACATTTAATCTACTTACAATAAGAAACAGCTTTTTATAAATGTTAAGATTTTATATATATTAAATAATTTAATGCTAAGGCAGTTGTAGGAACGCTTAGCTACTGACTCGTGGCTGCCTCATCCAAATATTGAACGAGGCTATTTCATCTGATACTTGTACTATGCGTCTAGTATTAAGTTCATATAAACACAATGTCCTCGAAGTATTATAACGACCGGATGAATCTCTCTCTGTATTAGAATTAAGCTTTCTAGTCAAAAATTGATATCATATTCTTAAAAATTTGGTCTTATTGGCAAAAAAAGTACCTATCGGAATTAGTAATTTATTATAAATTAATATGAGCAGTGAACATATCATGCGTCGCAGGAGCCACTGTTTGAAGAGAAATTTGAACGTTTTGATCTCAATTCAGCATCACCTCGAAATATTTTGAATTTTTGTTTGTCTCGATTGTATCTCCAAATTAATATGAAAGATGCTCCGGCACAATGGTTATAACAGAAACAATTTGCATTTTCTCTGGTAATCAAAGAGTACTGAACATTTAAAGTAAAAAATTGTGTCGTCTAGCAATTTTAACTTTTTTTTTGTGGATGTAACAATACTATAAGTCCGTAATGAAATAATCTCAAGTGAATACTAGTGTATTGCCCTGTCTTCTATTATATAATATGTAGATTAAGTGTGCGACTGAGCCGGTGTACCTCCTGGAAATGTTTATTAGTTTTAATTTGAACTTATCTGGAAATGTTTGCTTCGACAAACTTATTGATCTGTAATCCATTTCAATAGATATTTGAACATTATGTATAAACAAAACGTTTATTAAATTAAATTGTTATAAAATGTCAACTCTGATATTATTATTATTACTTTTTCTAAGTATGAAAGTTGCACAACGTAAACGAAAGTTTAGAATTGAATCTATGGCTATTTCACAGTTGTAGCGTTAAATACAGTTTAGAATTATGGTATATGTTCTTTTCATGCGCTCTATTGAAATGGAATATACATTATTTTCGTTGTTATTTAAGTTTTATACATGTTATTTTGACATTTACAACTTATCGTGTTTTATTTAGGGAAAAGTGATTTTGCATTTTGTAATCTGGCAACTGGACCCTGTGATAAAAAAATTGTCGTGGCTTCGTAGTTTACTTCGTAATTAATATGTATATTTTTCTTGGTATTTAAACAAACTTATTTGTATTGTATCCGTAAAATTTTAAGAGGTGTAAGATTGGCCTTGCCATGTAATTTACTATTTGCCGATATTGTTTATCTGTAAAAATGTAATAATAAATGGATCGATAAAAAGCATTAGACTTAATAAAGTGATGCAAAAACTTCATTTTTTATTTAAATATCTAGAATCCCAAAATAAGCACTGGACAAGTAAAAAAGCTTTAAGAAAAAGGAGAATCTTAATATTTCTCTATAAAGAAGCTTTATTTAAAGTTGGTACTAAAATTAAGCCAAATAGAACTCCGAGTATGGAATATTTTTACAGTATTCTATACAATTTAAAGAAAAGAATAAGACGGTGTCAGCCGACTGCGAGTCAGCAGTACCGCATCAATATTGGTAATGTCTAGTCTACAAAACTTTAATTCGTTACAGGTTCTAAACGGTAATTCTGATTAAAAAATATATTAGAATAGAAAACCTAAAAATTATTTTTACATACCATTTTCACAACAACCTAAAAGATAACTTTTCGATTTTCATTTCTTCTTTTCACATAATGGCGTCTAAAATCGGCTATTTTGATTTTCCAAATTATTATGCTTGTTTGTCTACGCCTAGTTAGGAAGAGATGTTTTTAACAATAATTTTATACTGTATAAAAGAAAACAGACAAATATAGTTCCAAGAATTTTAATACCAATTACACATAAAAATATATTAAATATAACATAGATAAAATGACGAATTGACAAACACTTTCATATGTATTAAGATTAAGAACTTTTACTAAAGAATAATGATTGTAAAATATTTGTTTTAAGCTAAAAAATAGAGTTCTACAAAATATTAAAAATTCAAAATATTCAGAAAAAGTCAGTTTCGGTATTACTCGACAAGTGAAAGAGATCTTTCCAAGACATAATTATAAAGATTTAAAAGAAATTTGATTTCGTAGAAGTTCTAAAATTCTAAAGACACTGATTAAAATACTAATAACAAGAAATATCATGAAGACAAGGAATGGTTTAGATATCAACATCGATGCTGAAAAGTAGTTTAAGACTGTGAACCTGTTAATGTCTAATAATCCGCGATTTTCTTTTATAGCGAATAGTCGAATTATAATTTAAATATTGCTTTTCAACATCGATACTAGCGATAAACATTCATACATTATCTAAAATTTTTGACACTAACAATATAAACATACACAATTATTAATTTAAAAAAGCTACTTTATGTAAATTTAAAAAAGATACAGCCATAATTTCACTTCGTTACAAAAGTGAACGGACACGATTCATTCGATGTTGCGGCGAACATGCGATGGCATCGTTGGAAAATTCGTTTAATATCACCAAAATTACAAATTGTATAAATTATAAAATTTCACTCCATGTCTAGCAGTTTAACACTCAGTATTTCCGTTGCCATATCGGTCACATCAATGAGGTAGGAAAAATCTTGCGCTTACCTTAACACTTACTAATATTAAGTTATACACGTACTTATACATATAATATAGATTTTATATTATTATTATTTTTCTTAAAATTGGAATGTTTTACTGTCCAAATGATAGGGTACATTGATTTCAAGAACATTATTAAAAAAAATTACTAATGTCATTTTTTTGTAATTATTGACATCTTGATTGAATTCGTATTAAAATCATTTTCAAATAAAATGTTAACATTGACACAATTGCTGGTTTATGCCATATATGTTATTTAATAATTCATGATCTAAAAGTTATTTACTATTGAAAACTGGATACTGAAAATTGTTCAATTAACTTCAATTAATTCGTCAATATTTTGGGCTTACAGCACGCCCTATAAAGAGCAGTTTTGAGGAAATGACTCTATACTTAACATGCAAATTAAATATTTTACGTATATAATTAAGCTGGTACTGGTGGTGCTTGGGTCCAGATAAACTAAATTGTTGAGAGAAGATTGCATCTTCTAACAAGTTACATAAACATTTATAAATACATTTCGCTTAAGAGAAATCTTTCCGTAGTAGTCCATTAAAAATAATCCATCATATATATTTCGTCCTTTCTTTGTTTCCTTTCGTTTCCTCCAGCAAGGAACAGGGAATGTCACGATGTATTTATTTTTAGCTTATTTTAAATTAATGTTGTTATAGGACATTTATGTATAATTTCCAAAGATTGGACTTGTCATAAAAATATGTTTTAGTTTTATGATCGTCATACAAATGATACCAACTTTGAAGGTTATATAGGTTAATAGCGTTTCTCAGAATAGTTTAATTATGCCATTCCCTGTTGTCCCTCCATTTATTCCCGTATAGGCGTGAACACGTATATGGAGTCGTCCAGCCAGTAGTAGGCCTGCGCGAAGTCTCCCTCGCAGAGATAAGGCGCGCGCGACCACGCCACCGCCTCGAAGCCTATCTCCTCTCTCATGAACTGTATGAAGGAGGCCGCCTGCTCCTCGAAATTCACTCCTTGTATCGGCAAACGTTCTTCTGGCTTATGGTCGGAAGTCACTGAAATTATACAAAAAAATATTTGTTATGATTTGTTGATTTCTGACATTATTTACGTCATTGTAATCTGTGGAAGAGTCTGACGAGTTACTCGTATAGCTAATATCAACGAGGTATAGAGCCAAAGAAATGCACATTCATACATACAAACATATACTCGAAAAATATAATCCTCTCTGATACCAGTTTTAATGATGTTGAGAGCTATTTATTTGTTTGTGTTATTACATATCCAAGAATGTTTAATCTGAATGGAAATTACTTTTTTATTGCAAAGTAGGAAGATGGAGAGCCAAGATGGCCTAGTGGTGCGAACATGATCTTAATCAAAGGTCACGGGTTCAAATCCTGGCTAGTACCGCTGGATTTTCAAGTACTAAATTTGTGTTTAAATTCATCTCGAGCTAGGCGGTGAAGGAAAACATCTTGAGGAAACCTGCATGTGCCGGAAAAAATTCTGACACATGTATATCCACCAACCTGCAATGAAGCAGCGTGGTTGATTAAGCTCCATAACCTTCTCACCTAATAGGAGAAGAGGCCTATACCCAGCAGTGGGATATGTACAGGCTGTGTAACGAATATTTAAAAGCAATGTTCTTTTATGAATTATTTAAGGGTTAGCTCAGCGCCTTAACTATCAACTGTAAAAATAAATCACAAGGGTCCTCAACTCGCACAAAACAGGCGTTTAATTTATTTGTGTAATAAAAATATTGTTTATTTTCAGATATCACTCGTTCTACCCGTGGCATGCGGGCGGAGATTACAAACACTTCTTAACGGAGAGGGACGAACAAATCAAAGAAGCTGTACTTAAATTTAAGTAAGTATTGTTACAATTATTTATATGACTCAGTTAGTCTCTAACAATTCCTGCTCAATTTCTATGTTTATATTTTTTCTATTAACATAATTTAGATTATATTTATATAATGAAATCTTCTTCATCGAATATTTTTTAACTAAAACCTAAAAATTACAAAACTTCGAAACTCATTATAAAAGACATTTTATATCTATGTATATTCGGGTAACAACTGTAAATTATAAAAAGACAATTAAATCCCTTACAGCCAATACGACTTATACACCAAGAGCGCCGCCATACCCGACATAGAAACACTATGGCCGTACTACGAGCAGCTCATCGAGAAGTATATACCCGGTGTACTCGAGTGGTGAAACTACGTGCAAATATAATTATATGATAATACTTTAATAATAAACTCTTGTACTTACTACTAAGCAAACAAATATGTAAATAATTATTATATAACCCATCTGTACAAAAAATAATTTATCATATGTAATATTAAATAAAACAAATTTTAAAATAAACCAGGAACTTTATTTTAGCTATATTTACATTAATACAGGTATCTGAAAATAGATAATTATTCTATATAGCTTCAACAAACAGTCACATTGCGAAAGGATTATCGTGTTATAATATCATAAACATTTATAGCTAACATATCGATCAAATGCAAAAATGAACTTTATTCCCATATATTTAAAGCGTAATTTGATAAATATTTTATCTATAAATGTCACAAATAAGATTGTCTAATTTAACTAAGTCAATTGTAAGAGAGACGACACTATCAGAGAAAAAGACAGCTGTATAATTGGACTTCTCTTTTTCTCATATGGAGTCGTCTCATCATTGACATAATGGATAATATACGTCATATAATTTCATCATTTCCGAACACAAATACATTAAATCATTTTCAAAATCTTTGATAAATCAAAGATTTCTTCGAATGTATACCGTAACAATAAAATA
Source organism: Junonia genoveva (assembly GCA_018232405.1). Classification (NCBI taxonomy): domain Eukaryota; kingdom Metazoa; phylum Arthropoda; class Insecta; order Lepidoptera; family Nymphalidae; genus Junonia; species Junonia genoveva. The sequence goes on along the minus strand of DVRM01000173.1, from coordinate 3,796 downwards.
TTAATATTATTCACAATTGATTACATAATAATTCCGTGTGCATCCTAAAAATAACCTAAATCTTCGTTCATATCACAAAACTGTCACCAATCATAATTTTCCAAACAAAAATTATACAGATTAAAAAAGTATAAAGTAGGCCATAGACAATCTCTCTCAATTTTTTTTCTTTGATCAAAAGGCAGTACATTGTTATATCATAAGAAAAATGGCTACTTTTTAATGTTTATAGTTTTATGACTGAATTAAATATTTAATTTAACTAGTTTTAGCGATTTAATTTTAATATATTAATAGTTTTATTATAATTGGTGCAGCGACTTACTTTAGAAGTAATACATACGGTTTTATTAATAACATTTTACGAGTGACACAATGACAGAGTGATAAAATACGGTGCCTTTTACTCCATTCTTTTATTTTATAATTTATCGGAGATATAAAGAAAACGTAAAACTCCGCCTTTCTTCTATATCTCCTTTACTATAGAAATAAATAGTATAGGAGATGTAGAAAAAAGTCTTACAACGTGAGAGAAGTGCAACTTCCTTTAAACATATATAAAGTTCTCTTTCTCTCTACGTCATATGTTACTTCTCTTCTTCATTTAACGAAATATGCCTAAACGTGATATTGCCTATGACATTGCCTAACGCATTCTTACTATTCTCAATTCTCGTCCACTTATTGTTTCTTTATTAACCGCGTAAGAACTTCAAGAAACACTGTAAACACTACCAAATGTCACTAGTAAAACGTTATTATTAAAACCGATAAAGTTTATATAGTTACTGTAACAAGGCATTAAACTGGATATAGACATCGAAGGCTGATTAATATTCGTTTAAGAAACTCTATTATAATATCGAAATGCAATACGAACTGTTTTAACGTTTCATCTCTGTCACTCATTAGTAATACGACAGGGACAGCTAATCAGACGTGTTATAGGATTATGAACCTTATTCTCATACAAAATATACTCTCGCATACAATATCAAGGCCCTTCTGATGCTAAGGCGTTTCTATATCTCTATCTTACTCTATTTACTTTTTTAAAGTGTGTACACACATCAGTAAAGGCACGTAAAATGTGTTTTGTTTTGTGGATATTGAGAAGAGATCAAAAGAACAACTAAATGCTGTCTACAAAACATTGATATGACTATAAATAAAACATTTGATACTTCTTATTTTATTTTTATTAACTTGAGATTATTATCTCAATAATTCAACATGCGAAATTTTTTTAATCCACACGCATGTGTACACACCCGAACAATTGCCAGAGGTCCATAATATTTTATAATGTAAAGAAGTGACAAGAATACACATGAATAGCTTAAAACGCGGAAGTGAATTAGTGAAATATATGTGATATATTATTGAAAATCTTATGAAACCCTGACAATTGTTCTCAAGGTTATTTTCCGAAATACAATCAATCATACTGTTCAGAAGTAATCACATCTCATTTTTGAGAATTTTCTATCTCTAAGAAACATCATTTATAGCTTGACCACAACTGCGAAAGGAGAGGGGGGGGGAGAGAGTATCGACCACTTCGATTTGAATTCCATATTATTCTTTAATTCATTAGTGTAACCTGAACATACTTTATTTTATGGAATTCTGATTTTGAAAATCGAGTATTAAATTTACAGAACGGAGCCCCAGTGTGGTGTGTGGTGGTCACTAAACCATCCTGTTTTCCTAACGCGCGGTACAGCGGTTGTTGTTAAACTATAATACAATTTAAAGTCATTGTCATTAAAATTAAACAGCATGGATAGTATATCAGAACATACCCTAAAAGTAACGCTTACTAGGACGACCCAACTAACCTATCAAATCAGTCTTTATACGGAAAGACGGCTATCAATTCCTCACGCAACTCGAAGGCAAAATCTCACAAAATGGCAGACATTTTCAACTATCACACACGATGCCAATCGCAATATTTAACAAATACCTAATATACTCATACTTTATATTTTTTCAAATCAATGGATGATAATTTAAAAAGCAACACGCACTGAAAATCGTATCTTTTTTGGATAAAAAGTAAAAGTTTGATAAAATTAAAACGTATTTTCTGCCACAGTTTTCGGTAAAAATTAAGTATTCCGATTGGATTAGAATCCTTAACTATCCTTACAGGAATGTTACATTACAACCTCTAGAACTGCCGTTTGGCATTTATAAGATCGAATTTTCTAGATCTTTAGCGTTCCATTTCACGTCATATCTTATGAACCCGCTACGTAGTCTCAAACTATCTTCGGTTCCTATATCGTCGTTGCGCGTGCAATACCGCGTAACTAGTTTTTTTAGGAAGTTCAAATTTAGAACTAAATACTATTGTATTTAGGTCTAAATTTCAACTTGTGTTAAAATGTAGTTGCGCGGTATTGCACGCGCAGCGACGATATTACGAATTTAAATCGTTTTTGTTTCATGAATCAAATAATATCTAAATCTTGCTTCGAAAAAGTTGAGTCAGAAAACTTGGGCCATGTATAAGTTTACGCAAACATTATTTTGTCAAGGAATAAAACAAATTTCTATTTTGTTATTCCTTAATTTCAACCCTTAGAGGCGGATTTTTTTTCACAATTGGCCAAGATATAATCAATTTCATTATTTATCCCTTCCTATTTTAAGGCATTTCAATTAACAAAGAATGTATTGGTATATTTTAGTTGGTTCACTTTAAGAGCCTTCTATTACTCAAACTAAGTATTAGTAAACTTACACTTGAACCAAAGATTTCTTCTCCCAACAACGATTAATATAGGAACCGGAATGTATGGAGTTAATGGAATTTGGTCTTTTCAATGTAAATAGGGTCTAGGTCTCGAAGTGCTTGTAAATGCTGGTCACGTACGCCATCACCTGCTGCCAGTCCGGCCTCTCCTGCTGGATCATGTCTTGAATGTTCTATGGATGAAAGGAAATTTTAGTTTAAATGGTGTAATGCTTTGATAACTTATGAAACAGTGTATTTGTGCGTGAAAAAGCAACACACATGAGTACATATATCCAACCAAATATATATCTACACAATCTTTCGTTTATTACAACGCGTTGCGTAAAATTAGGCACTAATCTTTTGCTCGTAGTTCCATTCATATATATTTTATATACAAACGTATTCCCCCCTTTTAGGGGTGGAAATTTTATTGATACTATTCTTAGTGGGCCTGTACTATAATAAGGATAATATCTTTTTTGCCAAACATACAGTCTGTAACCGCCCGTAGGCATTGAAACAAATATCGCCACTGACTGAAAGCAAAGGAATCTTATGAGGTAAAAGGAAGGTCACCTTCTCTCCTTATCTTAGATTTACCTCTTGAGCTAGAATAAAGTAAAATCTTGAACGCACACCCCCTTTTACACTTGCGCCCCTAGGCACAAGTCTACTTTGCTAAGGGATGATCCGCCACTGGTGACGAGTTCTTTATTTATATATATGAGATATAGTATCTTTTACATGATCAGTACGCACCAGCGTGGTGGGGATCCCCACGGACTCGGCGGCGGCGAAGGCGACGGAGAAGTTGGTGCGCTTGTCGTGCGGCGACAGCGACGCGTACGGCACGCGCGACTCGCCCAGGTACGAGTGCAGGAGGGCGCATAGCGCCATGCCGTCGTTCCACGACGAACTGGAATACAGAGACAAACTTATCGAATATGAACAAATTATTTTTTTTTTGTATCCGCTGTCAGCACCGCAATACCAACAGGAGACTACTGAAAATCAGTGTAGAAGCAATTTTACGTCTTCTACGTA
>DVRM01000172.1:0-11964 GCA_018232405.1 Junonia genoveva | reverse complement strand
GTACCGAAAAAAAAAGTTAAATTAAAGAAAATCAAAATAATTAATATAGGTAAGTCTTGTGTGCCGCCAAAAGGAGACAGCTCAGGCTATGAGGTTTTTTATTCTATCTCCCTTGTGGCCACGGAATGACAGTATCTAACAATTATGCCAAATAATATGAATCTGTCAATATCCATCCCATGATAATGTAACACATAATTTACACGAACAACATGTTCGGCTGAACACGAACGCACGCGATTATCATGTATTTGGTAGGTTTCAGCATCCGACACGCCACGATTTATCCCCTAAGTAGATCATCACTCACGAATGCGACTCACGCGAATACTATTGAATCCCTGTATGACACAGACATATCTATTTTTTAAATCTCGTTAGCGTAATACCGTGTTTAGTGTATGATTTCGTATTGTCTTGGTAATTATATGGGATCCGTGGTTGGATAAATAGTAGCGAGAATCAATGATATATTATTTCGTCGTATACCGGTACAAATTATGTTGCCATATTTGATGTGAAAATAAACGTACAGAAATTTTATGCCAAATAACAAAATATGTAATTATAATAATTGTGTTTCTTTCAAGGTTTCGGTATTTCTTCAATCCATACCGATTGAAGGCAATCATCAAAAAATTATGTCTGTAATGTGCAAAGCGAGAGATAGGTTCTTTCGCAAAATATTCGAACTACTTCTAGTTCTTCTGATGAAACGTCTTATTTACTTACACATATGTATACGTCTTAATCTCAAGTAGGTATTTAACGCCGACATTACGCCCAAATCACGCGATGATCCAAAGTTCTGTCGTGAAACTGTTCAACATCACTTCGTGAAAATTTACTACTTGCTCTATAAACATAACGTGGAAAATATGCTTTTTATATGAAACTTCTGGACCCGACCGACGTTGTCCTGTCCAGTGCCTGAACGCACCCAATATAAACACTAAAGTATCTTTATAGTCTCATTATTTTACATTAAATATTAATAAAAGCGAAATTTTCTTCGAAATTTTTCCATATTTTTTACCCTCCAAACCTTCCCTGGACTTCCACGATGACTTCAAGATTTACCTACAAAATTTACCTAAATCGGTTCAGCCGCTCTCGAGTTTAATAGGGGACTAACGAATAGCAATTCATTTTTATGTGTTTAGTAAAATAATAAATTAGACAAATAACACATAATGTATGGGCTTGAATATGTCAAAGAGAGACACGTGTAACGTGATACATATTAAATCTTTATATCTATAATTCAATTCAAGGTAATTCGTTAATTATTTCCAAAATTAGAAATTAAATAGGCTTATTTAAAAGGTTAAACTTTTAAATGTGGATAAACTGGTGTAATTTTTATTAACCTTTTTAAATGTCAATTTTTAGGTGCCATGGATCCTTATCGTAGAGAGGCAGTTACTGTGTTTAAAATAACACCACGTTTAAAATCTACGACTGTAGACTAATTTATCAAACTATAGTATTATACTTTATATACTATATCATAGACTTGACAATACCATACAATAGTCAAAAAGTTAAACATTAAAATACGCATTAGTTAATCAACTCCAAAAGGCAACACAAAATACATACTTACTACGTCCTGGAAATGTATCCAATAAGAACATATTCTATGAAATAAATAACATAACGAGGGTAATACTCCCGTCAGCCCGTCAACGTACTTACCAAACTTAATTCCCAAAGTCTACAGTTAAAATTCACACTACTCGTACGCTCCTTGACAACTTACCCTTTGTTCAGTTAAAACTCTTTTCAAGAGCGCTTAGATCGGCTAAGCCATGGCCCCTCTCTTTCAATCTTACGAAGTTAAGTATCTACCCCTCTTCCTCCATCTACCTAATTGCTGTTTTATGTTAGCTAATGAACACCGTACTCGGCTTCGCAATTTACAGAACAAGTTCTTCAGACGATTAGCGTTCTAGTTAGAAGTGTCTAATCTTGTCTATTGTAAGCTGTAACGTGTATATGAAAAAAACTATTTTCCAGCTCTCGAGAATACTCGGAAAGCATGTAGGTATTTGTGTTATTTCTGATTATACCTAGTTATGTAAACCTTTAACTAAGAAACTAGTGAATGAATTTTTGGTGAATATCTATCGAATACCGTAGGTATAATCAATATGCGTTGACGGAACTTTGGTTTTATGTTACGAGTAGCATCATAGAATTCGGCTTTTCTACTTTATAAGGGCTATTTTAAAATGTGTAATAGTTAAGACTAGCTAGCTACGTAAGGCTTTTGTGTCAAGTATAATAAGTACAAAGCAAAGAACGGTAAAATATATGAAATCTCTGAAAACATTCAAGTTTAATAAACAAGTTTAATAAATATTACAGATTATCGCCATAATATTCATACACATTCATGAGAACTTTTTACACGTGTCTAAATAATTTTTTATTCCGCGTAGATGTTATCTCGTAATCTTCAAATATTTTTGTAATCATGATTAATTCAAACACAAATCGAGATTCTGATAGATAATATTTATGTTAATTCGATAAACCAGTTAAATTTGTTTTATTTATGTTAATACCGGATTTATCCTTATAACGTTTTATATACGTTTTTAGGCATATTTATTTAAATTCCATATTATTGAGTTTTACTTAAAATGTTAATTGACATAGGTAAAACGTATTTCGAAAAAAAGAACAATTCGACGTTGCATTTAAAAATCATTTTGTATTGTCCTACTCATTCCTCATTAAATTAAAATTTCATTAAGCTTAAACTATTATTCGCCTTTGTGCGATTCGATATGTATCTCTACCAGTTATTAATAAAGTCCAGAGCGCAAAGCCCGGGATTAAAATGACCACGGGTCGCGCCCGGGAACGGAATCTCAACTAATCCGTGCAAAATTAAAGCATAGGTGCTAACTTCGGACTACCCTCGGAATCTCACCTAAACAACTTGCCGACAAAACTATTGAAAGTTACTTTACGCGATTACCGCGCTACAGAAATTTAGACTATTTTAAAGGTTTACAACTTTTCCCACTAAGCTAGTGTAGTTAAGAGATTATTGAGGCAGAAATATATAATTTCCCAAAGCCACCGCTTTACTGAACCCGGATAGTCTTTTGTTGAACCGATACGCGAAGCTATTGTTTGTAGTTTAGACGATATAGTATAAATAAATGTTTTGTGAAGTCCGTTAGGGTACTTCAGGTTTTTGTCTTAGCTAATAACTGTTTGAACGTAATAAAAATTATTAATTGTTCGCTGCAATATAAGAAGGCGGTAAAAATGAAACAAAAGGGTTTCTCTTGAATTTTATTAGAACATTTTAACTCGCCCGGGTAAAAAAGAGCAGTGAGGCAAAAACTATTTAATATCGCGTTAAAGAAGCATCTCACAAAGACGGATGGTAAAAGCATCGGCACAAAGCAATCTCGGGACGGCCGCGCCGACATAGAACAAGGATTAATTATTATTTTAACATTTCACTCGGTTTTTTGCCGCACTCACGAGCAAGTCAAAAGCATTGCTTTTTCGCTTGAAAAGTTGCTAAATAATTAAGACGACCTCTTAACGACAACGTTTCGACGTCTACCGCTTAAGTTTCTGATTTTTCAGTCGGCTTTCGAGTGGGGAAGTTTTTCTTTTATATTTATTAAGTGGAAAAGAAAAGACTCACTTTTTTGGAAAAAACAACAATCAATTCTTTACCAAGAAATACTTAAGCACTTAAATAGTTTCAATTTGTTATTCTACTTACGATTGAAGACTGGACACTGATCGCGATACAACTACATACATTTCTTTAAAATACGATAATCATCCAAATTTCAACTTACAATGGATGGTACACTAAAATATTCTATTTTAATTATTTGAAAAACGATTACGATAATTGTAAACTATAATGCATTTTTTCCTGCAGGTAAAACTCTGCCAGTCCACTGCGTAGTGGAGGCTGTAGCATCCTTGGAGGAGGGCGCTTGGAGACGACGAGCAGTGGTGGAGACGGACAGCTATGTGATCATCCCCGCAGCCACAGCCTTCCACGAGCTCGTGCCAGCCGCTATGATGAGGCTGGGCTACCCTCACGAATTGGCTGCCTCTGCTAAAGGTAAGAATATATATGTAAATAACAATCCTACATCACAATCTTGCAATAGATTATTTCTTTAAGATCGTAGCTTTCAATCTTTCATTAACGTAAATTGAGAAAATGCGAAGTCTATTAAAGCTAGTTTTTTCTATTGAAGGTTTTATAATAGACGAGGACTTAATAAATTAGAAGACTTTTACTGTCATTTTATGTTATGGACTTTACAATTATTTGATACTACAATCATTTTAGAGCTGGTGTTACTCAAACGTAGGGTACGTTTAAGTAGTTGGGCCGGCTTTAACCAGCTAACCAGCACCAGTCGTATGACCACCAAAAATTGATTTGTTATCAGGATCAGTGGTGATAAACAACTGGAAGCCACTTCCCTTCGAGCGCATATCAGATGGGCCTCTAGCGACTGTTGGCGAAGTGCTTGGAGAGCTGACAACTGTCGCAACCCTCAGGATTCAGTTGCTGAGACCCAGACCCACTCCACTACAGGATATTAAAGACAAGCTCTTGAGGCTCCTACTAGTTCAAAGCAGGCCGTTGCTGATGTCCACTGGATGTCCCTTAGATGAGGTAATTTTGTAACGATATTTTCTTTTGCTAAAATAAGAAAAAAATCATGACTTATTTCTCCTAGACGATGTTTTCTCGGATAATTCGAATAATATATTCTATATAACAGCCATATAAAATATGAAGCGTTAGGGCTTTAAGAGGTTCAGTCATCCAGTCATATGAATCTTGTAATATATAAACATATGTATTTAGGTTGATATTTGAAGTTAGGTACCTAACTACATATAATAATATAATTATTATTATGTTTTATCAAACAAAACAACATTTATAACACGTCGAATTAAAATCATCTAAACTATTATAGATCAACTGTACACAAATCGTAATGCACCTAAATTATAATTAATTTTAACATAACAATTCCATAGTCAAATTAACTTATAAACAAATATCAGCGAATAGCACGAAAGGTAGTGTTAAAACGGAATTCCAGGTGACAAAGCGAGTTCGCTACACTGGGCTGAGCCAGATTCCCACTGTCCCGGCAATGTTACGTTCTTTAATGCCTGAACATAACCCCGTACACAATACACCCCTACTAAACCTCCCCCCCTTATTACCGGGAAACTCATTGTTTTCAATATTTAAGCCCCTGAATAACTGAATGTTACCAATTGAAATATTTACCGTGGCTATGGGATTACTAATATTGTTTTGTTCAACTATAATATTATGTCTTTATTGTATTAAAATACTTTACGGAGATAAGAAAAGTTTAATAATATCTCCATTTTTATTAGCATATTTTCTTCTTGTTATTTTTATCATCTGTCACGTTTTAATCTAATAAGAACTATCTTAAAACAATATTGCTATTTTAAGTAACATTTGCTGTATAAGTGTATAACCACATAACTGCGTTTAATATAAGCAGGCTTACACATTTCCATTAATTAAGCCGACCATCTTATAAGCTTCATCTCGACTTTTAAGTATTTCTCAAAACATCACATAAACGCGCTCATCAGGTCGGATTTGAAGAACTCGCGATGAAGACAGATTATCAAACTCCAGTAAGTAGGCGTACAATTCGGAGGTCGTTATAATTTGGGAGGTTACGTCTAAGTCCCTGCTAATAAGGATCATCAAACGAGGGAAGAATTAAGGAAGCATTTGTTTTGATGTTTAGGAATTTGCGTCTTTACTTTATGATGTTTGAATAGAAAATTTCGGTATACGGTAATTGTTTGTATTGTATTTTTTAATTAGTTTGTTTAACGTATTGCATTGCTTTCTTTATAAAAGAGTTTCTATTTCTAAACAAAGTATTTTAAAGTATTTCTTTTCAATATTTTTTAGGCATTAATTACAAAACGCAGATAGGTACCTACATAATGTTTTTATTAAGTTTAATAAAAAAATATTTTACGTGACCCTTTCTTAATAACGTATTTGTTTTCATACACATAACAAAACATTATAACTATGTGTTTATACATACGTGTACATAACCCGTATACCTATGCTATATACATACGTATCTATATGTAAACATTTTTGACAGTATTTACTATGGAATAGTATGTAAGTAGGTATCAAATATGAATAAATTTAAAATTTCCTATCAGAAATATATCATCTATGCTATCAGACTCGTAAGAGAGCAATTTGTCGACGCGATGAGCACCTTCCTCACGCGGGATCTTCATACATAATAAATTTAATTGAATCTCAGACTCATCCGCGCTCCAGAGCCTTATTATATTTTCTAAATATCCACCTTGTTGGAAAGGGTTGGTACGGAATCACATTAAGCGCGGAGGCGTATAGTATAGATGAGATAAATTATTTTTTATATAAAAAATTATAAATTACTGTAATGTCACTTACAGGAGTGACTTGCACTTATTTAAACTTACTCGTCCTTTCTATTTGAACAAAAAACATCATAAAAAAAATCACCTTTTTTATTAATATTTCTTTATACATTTTCGAAGAATTACTTTTTATCATAAAAAATATTAAAAAATATATTAATTGTGCTTTAACATCGTAAATCGCTTCCGCCGCTAAATAAAAGCGCGTCGTGTTGCCCTCGTCTTACTAACTTGAGTTAGAACGAAAGAGGGTTAAAAGGAGTTTTAGATGTACGAACGCTTTTGATCTTATTAATACCATAAAATAATGCCGTATAATCTCATTAAACGCAAGGTTAGCGTTCAATAGGCTCTGTGTATTCTAATAACCTGTTTTAGGTTATCTGTATATTTATTGTCTTTATGAAAATCTGCGCGAATAAAAATAATTGTTTACATTCTTCGACTTTTATTAGATTCCAAGGGTGTAAAAGTTGTAACAGTTAATAAAGCCGCAACTAATGAACAAAAGGAGTTCCACTGGGACTAGACACTCGTAATCAAACACTTCGAACATCGAAGTTAGGTTAAACGGCAGATGAACTCGCTTCTATGATATTATGGTAATTTATCGCACTTCCACTTGCGCCACTTCGATTTTAATTCCGAATAAACTTTTAAGACGTTCGAGGAATACTTCGGAAGGGGTACAAAGACGCCAATGAGGGATCACTTTTGAACCATAAATCTACTTAGGGACTTATATTTTTACAGAAACGTTTTTTTCTCATTTATAAGCGTTTTATGGTTTTATGAACATAAAGTAGCGTATGTAAATACGGCGTTGTTAACATCAGATAACACTAAACGTATTGTCTTCGTTTGTCCTTAGTAACTACATGTAAATCGAGTAGTGTTCGCAATAATATACCGAATTACGTACAGAGGGAGATTACACGTGACAACTTATCACACAGGCGCCAGCTCTCGTAAATCTTACGCGTAGCTGAAGCAGACAATATCTGAAAGCAAATATGACCGCACTATTTAAAAACATAAAACAAAGAACCGGATTAACGTATCACACGAGCTAGGCGCTAATGCCTCCGCGGTGACATGATTTATAAGCGCAATCTGGATGTGTAATACTTACTGTTTTACTTACATTTGATTTGGCAATGGCTGGAACTGACAGCCCGCTTGACGATATAATCACTGGCATTGTTCTATGTAATCTTATGTATATGAGCAGTCACTTGCATAACAGCAATATAAACAAACTGAGCGATTGTTTTAATCTGACACGTGATTTCTTGATTGACTCTTTTACTAATAGTTATATTATTATTTTCTTTGTCAATATTTGGAACGGTGGTGCTATATGAAATGATTCGATTATAAGGTTATAATAGTAAATCGGTAGATAAAATAAGGAGGTGAACAAACATCTATTTTTAGTGAAGAGAAAAGATTTCTCATCAAGCTACTGTCGAAACATTTTAGTACAACCACTTAGCCCATATCGGTGTGCCGGCTCTTTGTTAAGGCTTGTGGGTGGATGCTAATTGCAAAGACGCCCTTCCCGCTCATTGTTTTAGAGCAAACCATGATTGAAGTTTCGGCGGCGGTGAAGGAGTGATGTGCACTAACCACCGTGTAAACATCTCCCGCATCAGAACCGCGTTGGCCGCTCGTGCATGACACATACATTAACAACCTCACCGGCCTAATATTTTCATAATCTAATGGCGATGTTCTGTGAAACAATGCTCCGTTCGTTTATTCAAACAATTATCTCTGTATCTGTTACTGGTTAGACTGACCTCTTTAAAATCGTCTAAAATTGTTTACTTTTATTTATGTTTTTTTTTTTTTGTTTTATGTATTTTTTATTTTAGTTTGCGTTTCGTAATGTTTGAAAGTTTGTACTTATTGTTACAGGTGACACTGGCCCAAATATGTCGTGGTCAAGACAGATCATCTGGTCCGCATAATTTCCATGAACCGAGTGAAGAAACTCGTCGTAAATTTGAGTCCTGGTGGAGTGCCCAAGTTTCACCACGTCCCCCGCCATTTAGTCCACGACGTTATCCATCTCCTGGTCCTAAAAACCGTTCACCTACGCTAAACCCTCTCCCCGACCATTTACATCCAGCTCTACAAACTGTTCAAAGTCAGTATCCAACTCAGAAAACTAGGATGAGGACTAGTTTTGATCCAGAATTAGAATTACCAAAGCTACAGCGCTGGTTTTCCGAGAACCAGCATCCCAGCAGGCAGCAAATTCAGCAATATGTACGAGAATTAAATAATTTAGAATCGAGGCGAGGGCGAAAACCGTTAGATGTTAATAATGTTGTTTATTGGTTTAAGAATGCTAGAGCAGCTCAAAAACGGGCAGAACTACGCAATATTGGCGGACTAGGAGGACATCTCGGGGTGAACGGTTTCAATAGCAGAAGCCACAGTCCAAGTAATGGATCGTTAATAGTTGGAAATGACAATTATAGTTCTCACGAACATAATTCTATGAAAAGCCCAATGCAATTGGCAGGAAGTCCTGGAAGGTATCCTATGTCAGTAATGTCTGAAGACAATTTATCAAATGCTGGGTCCGACTTGGAAGATGACGGTGGTGATTTAAATCCAGACGATAGACCTGACAGTCCTGATGCTCCACTTTCTCTTATAACCACAAGGAAGAATAACAATGAGGACAGAGAGGAAAACACAAAGGAATCTCCGAAGCCACCGGATATAATAAAGGTAATTTAAAGTTTAAATTTTGATCTAAAAATAATACGAGCTTTTTTTGTGAAACCATGTTTTATATTTGTAATTGTTTTGCAGGTTCATGATATTAAACAAGAACCCAGAGATTTAACCAAATCCGATCACATGCCTTCACCGCAGCGATCCCCAACTAAAAATAGTGACAGCTCACACAATAACAATAACAACAATACGGAAGAAGAAAACGGAGGCGGTGATGATCCTGACATTGCTTCCGATGACGAGGTTGTACAAGAGCGTCACTACAGACCTTCTTCGCCACATCTCGACCGCTTACCATTTCCTATGGTGCCAAATCACCCGATGTTCGGCCACGGCATTATGTATATGAGTCAATACATGAGTGGTTTTCCTGGTGTAGGAGGAGTACCTGGAGAGGGTGCTAGCGGATTGAACTTAGCGTTAGCTGGAGCTTCTGACGAACGTCGCAAACGCAACCGTACATTTATAGATCCAGTATCAGAGGTTCCGGTTTTGGAACAGTGGTTCTCGATGAATACACATCCTTCGCACAACTTAATACTCAAATATACTGAAGAATTAAATAGAATGCCTTACAGGCAGAAATTTCCTAGACCTTGAGTCGAAAAACGTGCAGTTCTGGTTCAAAAATCGTCGAGCAAAATGTAAGCGCTTGAAAATGTCTTTATATGAACCTACTTCTCCTGGGCATTACTCGCATCCTGGACATCATGCTATTGCTGAAAGGAAACTGGTCTAAAACATACCCGATTGATGATTCCGTAACGAAATTTGTAGAAATCGAATATCTCTACTTTATATCATCGTTTGTGTTAAAATATATTTTGTGTTTGTGGAAGCAAAGAATACGAAAGACTGAATATGAATCGTTTATGGTATAAAAGTGCCATGCTAGTGTATAATGTGGCGTCTAGAGGGCGTTAGAACATAATAGAGGTTTTTAGAAGGCTATAATTAAGGAGCAATGCTCCCACGAAGTAATATAAATAGATTTGCTTTATAAAAATATTTTAAAGCGATATAAATAATGGGTAAATTACGTTATTAATATCCTTCGCTTCGAATAGTTTCACGATAAAGTAGATGAATCTCAAATGTACTTTTAGTACAACTGTTTTGTACATTAGTAATGTAATCATTAAGTTTTATTTATTAAATATTACGATAACATTAAGGATGAGCTGTAAATTTTAGCGATCAATAGATGGAGATACCAAAGTTTCCATTGGTTTTCACATAACATGTAAAAAGTGAATTTATGAATCAATGTTCATCTAAATTGCTATTAAATAATGAGTCATTAAGTTATGTAGATATTAAACGAATATTGCACATAATTATACATTGCTATGAGAATATCGTAACTCTTTATTTTAGGGGCTCTAAAGATTTCACATAGTATGTATCTACGTAGGTGTTATTATAATATAAGTGATATTAAAGTATATGATGACTACGCACATTCCTCTATCACATGATTATGTAGTACTCAATCCAAAGATTGATTATATAAAAATAAAAATAGGATATTACCAAACTAACAATAGTATTGTTTGATTACTTGTTTAACAGAGCGATGCAAGAATGACTTCGGATATATTAATTAGTAAAATTGTTATACAACAAACGTACATTTATTATTATACAGAGATCTTATTAACGATTCGTATAATTACAATTTGTTCTTGCATAATCGCTTAGTGTAACTAGTTTATTTTGTATAAAGATACAATGTTGCAGTATTTACGCATTTATACATTGAGGCTGTTTTTACTTACGGTTTCTTACTTGTATTGTTTTATAGTTTTTAGACACATCACTAGTGGCGACCGCTATCAAATTGTTTTGTTGTTTCGATGTTATGCTTGTTTTGTGAAGCTGTGATGATATTTCCAAATAATGTAAATATTTTATTAATGTTAAAATAAGGTTTTTATCATAAAACTATGTCACTAGGCTCACACGAAAGTTAAGCATTTATTGCTTAGATATTGAGAGTAATTGGCTAAATGTTTATTCCATTCAATTATATAAACAAAAATTTAATGAATATAGTATCTACGATATTTAATATGTGTCTTTTATTCTCCATGTTTTCCCCCACATAAATAAGCAAAGAAAAATATTATTTACATCTCACTTAATTATATGAATTATATTAATTCTATTACTATATAGTAACTAATTTACATAATGAAAGTGCAATAACTTAATTAAAAGGTAAAAAGTAAATCAATTCAATGAAACCATTATCATTTATCATCTAAACTTTCCGCGAGTTTGCACTACGCCTTATTTCTTATGTTGAATAATAAATCCATTTCACTCTTGAGTAAATACACTACTAGTTTTACTGCATTCTATAAAATATGTATCATAATATGACAAAAAAGTTAAGAGTACGTAAATGGAATAATTAATCACATAAAATATAATACTTTACGTAATACCTATGATAATAAGTCTTAAATAATGAAGCTAAATACTAAGACACGCATGAACTACAAGAATATTTTAGATAGGTCTGTTATTAATGTGCAATTAAATTTGCAATTAGAGACACTCATGTTCATATAAATTACGCACGAAGTTGAAAAAAAAATTAAATCTTAAAGATAGTTCAACAAAACGAATACTCTATAAATGAATTATTTTTTCAAAGTTTATTAACATTTTAAAATTCTATTTCGTTTCCAAAGCTTTGCTAAG